>JAPMOQ010001126.1:205972-218365 GCA_026543055.1 Argiope trifasciata | reverse complement strand
ATTGATTTGATAATGCATAAAATAAGACCTTGTAGGATACACTTCAAATAATTTGATAATGCATAAAATAAGACCTTGTATGATACACTTCAATTGATTTGATAATGCATAAAATAAGAAATTGTATACTACACTTGTTGTATTTCCATTTTTCTGAAGGTGTGTGTTTCCTTTTAGGTCCAGCGGAAACGCAGGATCCTGTCCCGTGTTCGCTGCAAGAACATCAAGAATGACTGTCCCAAACCATCCTGCGATGACCCTGTGTTACTGCCTCAGAGATGCTGCAAGACGTGTCCCGGAGAAGGTAAGTCGCATTCTCTCATACGAATTCTTCGGGAACATCCGTGTTGCATCCAGGTTCCGTTTTCACGGGCGAGGGTCGATTCTGGAACCACATGAGATGACAAAAGTTTCACAGTTGCGCGTGCCCAAAGAGTTAACTGCAATTCGCAGTGAGGCCACACAAAATTCTCGATACTTTATAGAAATAAGGATTAGATTTATATCGCTTAAAGATTTAACATTTGACTTAAGCATGTTGCTGTACTGTGTCAACGGGTCGCGAATGTCAATTTTACTTCTAGGGCAGTAGCATGCTGATGCTTATTAAGGTGGGCTCACACGAGGCTAATTATTGCGCGTAATAGAAGATCAAGCCTACTTCCGGAAAATCACGTGACCACGACGGGACAATGGCAAACGTTTGTCCCGTCGGGATAACCGTTGACCTAACGGGATTGTTCCAGCTATGTTTATATAAGCCAACTACGTTGATTTATATATCCCAACGTTGATTTATCCCTACGTTGATTTATATATCTCAACTACGCTGTGTTAACTGTTCTTACGAGGACAATATTAGAGAGGCAACAATTGCTCGCAATAGTTAGACTCATGTGAACCCACCTTTATCTACCACTAGGAGGCTTCGTCACCCGCTCGCTTATGCTCGTCAACCCCCAGGAACTGCTAATGAAGTTCCTTTCGGATCGCATCCCTCGCTCGCCGTCTACTAAATCAATTTATTCTAGCAAAAGATCTATTCAAATAGTTTATTCCAGAAACTGATAAAACAATTAAAGACATAAAAGAAATGTGAAGCAAAAAGTTTGTTCGACAATTGAACCTTAGAAAGTTCTTGGTAAAGACAAATGACTTCTCATTTAGGAACTATATACATTCACCACAGAAACAAATTCAGAAAAATGGTGCTTTGATCACAACTTTTAAAATTCACCACTGAAACAGATTTAATTTTTATATGCTGTCGTACCGTTCATCCTATTTCGATGAAACATTGCCAAATTATTGATTGATTGCCCTTAATATAATTTTTTTCGGCAGCAGCATCGTGCCAGGTATCAGCTAGTTTCAAATAACAAATAAAAGATAATTTTTGAAAAATTCAATTGTTACTTATTTTATTATGTTATATATATATATCTTATATCATCTTACATTTATGATCGGGTGTCATGTCAGTAACTTCAAAGCTTGGTGACATTGGCGACAAACTTGACGAGCATTTGGCGACTTGGGTGGCCAAATATAAACTATTGGAAAATTTTAATTAATTAATATTTAAAAAAATGTATTAACATCAAGTATCATCCACTATAAGTTTAAAAAATTGCATTTGAACTCGAGTGGATGAATAACAAGTATTTATTAACGACTGAAAATTTTAACTATATAAGTATATATAGGAAGAGTGTGAACTAATAGTAGTAATTGAAAAGAGGGAAAATTAAAGATAAGAATTTAATCAGTTGCTAAATAATAATTTTTAAATTACTAGATGAATGGCCATTTGGTATGCATATATTTTATATATTTGGTATATTTTGCAAATGTAGGTTCATTTATTTATACACTAGACAGCATTTCCGATTTATTTTTTTATCATGTGAGAAAATGATCCTATTTTCGTTTGGAGGTTTTGAATAATTGAAGGCAATAAATAATTGAAGCTACAAAATGCAAAGGCAACAAATTTTCGAAGCCTCAAAATGCGAAGGCAGCAAATTTTCGAAGCCTCAAAATGCGAAGGCAACAAATTTTCGAAGCCCCTAAATGCAAAGGCAACAAATTTTCGAAGTCTCAAAATGCAAAGGCAACAAATTTTTGAAGCTTCTAAATGCAAAGGCAACAAATTATCGAAACCCCTTAATGCAAAGGCAACAAATTGTTGAAGCCCCCAAATGCAAAGGCTACAAATTGTCAAAGTCTCTAAATGCAAAGGCTACAAATTGTCGAAGTCTCTAAATACGTAGGCAAAAAAATTGTTGAATCCTCTAAATGCAAAGGCAACAAATTGTTGAAGCCTCAAAATGCAAAGGCAACAGACACATCGCATCTTCAAAGTAAAAAATCGTTTATTTTATTCGTGACATTCGAAAATCCTTTTGGTTTTTCATCTGCCATCTTTAAGTGTTTCATCTTAAAAAAATGTCCGAAACGTGCTGCTTTATTTACGATTCGTGAATGTGGTTTCATGGGGATGCCTTTCGCAATGAGTTTGACGTCATGAGGCATTTTCAACATTCCTCCCTCAGTCGGGTTTCCTCATTAGGGCCCGATGGGAGATCATTAGCGGGCCCTCCGCCCGATTGGCAGGCGTCGGCCAACCTCAAAACTCGAAATCTACACATAACTTGGAATTGAAATCCACCTTTTAAGTGTGTGGACATTAAAAGCAGTACGCACATTTTAATTTGATAATTTATATTAACACATTTGTGTGCGGGTACATTTCGCAGCGGAATTGCACCGGGAGCGGGCGTTTTGTTTGTCAATTTAGTTATACAGTTCAATCTCAATAGATAGAAAGCTATTTCATTTTTTAACCAACTTTTCATATTTTATATTCAAATATATAAATAACAACCATAAGATTTTTTGTAAACAAAAAATATATTTTTAGTGGATAAAGTTATAATAGTATCGTAAATATGAAAAATCAAATAGAAATAGTAGTATATAGTTTTAATTTTTCCGAATTATTTTATATATAAACATTTTTACATCATAAAAAAATGAAAAGCGCAATCATAAAACTAATAATGTTTTACCGTGTGGTAACGTAACGTAAAACTAATAATGTTTTACCGTGTCGTAACGTCCTCTATGAACAGGTACACGGCAGAATTCACTCATTTTCTCAAGGATAAATAAAAAGTTAATTTTAAATTCCAATTGATTTTTTAATCAACCTTCCCGTTCTGTGGTTCCGCATTGACTGATGTAAAAACTAGTTTTTATTTGTCTGAACCTTTTCCAGTATCTATACAGTAGACAAGAACATTCAGCTTCGTTTTCCTGTTTATACCGTTATTTTTGTACCCACATACAAACCATGTTGTTACTCTAACCCGTACTAGTACGTCACCCGCCCTCAAGTATCAATCGTCAGAAAAAGTACTAGTACGTGTCCCGTATATAATGTGTTAATATTTGACCTCTTTTTTAATAAAAACTTTCCGTTTTACCAAGTATAAATAGCATTGTAATTCTTAAAAAAATCCTTTAGATTACTTAATCTATATAGATATTTTACACATTTTTGTTCTCGGAAATAGCGTTTACTTTATGTCTGCATATAATAATTCGGAAGTATATCGAATTAGATATATGTCCTGTATCCAAATGGCAGAGTTGTATCAAATTTTAGCTGAATCGGTTAATAGAAAATATGATTGTGTAAACTATACATTTTCATTTCTTTAATAACTTGTGGGGTTGCATAAAAGAATGCTTTTTTTGTATTTTAAACTCGAAGTCAATCCCTTTATGTTGATTACTCCGTTTTCTTGACTAAGAGAAAAGATTTTTTTAAACGCATAACGGTATTAATTACAAATAATTTTATTTAATTACAAATAAAATTAACTGACTACATTATAATTACTCAAATACATGTGCAAAAACGAATATTGAAAATGATGTTCGTTAATACCTATTGCACAAGAGTTTACATGAAATTTTTAGGTTAGAATTAGAATTATATTACATAACTAATAAATAATTATTTCAAACAACAAAAACTAAATCTTAATATTAGATACAGCAGTATAACTATGTGCCACAGTTTCCGAATTTGAATCAGGATCATTTTATAATTATGTACTAAGCATGAACTGATTTTTGACATTTGTGTTTAAACAGCACACATAATACTTATTGTTGTTACTTATAGCACATTAGAAGTTTACTGATAGTTATCTGTCAGCTATTTAAGCCTAAATATGAGTTTCGTTTTTTCAGTAGCTCCAACTAGGGCCAAAGGTATGACTTGGCTACTTCATGCTTCACATTCGCTTGCATAACCTCCTTTTACAGGATGGCACATACTGTCTTACCGTCACGAGAAAAACCCTGAACGTGGTTGCCGTAAGTAGACGAGTCTAAGTAAGAAGGGAAGAAGGCATTAAAACAAACCATAACATTTGGCTAACCAAACGCTCTTTGTTAGGCAAGAAATTCATCTCGTTTGCGATAATTGAATGCTCCTAACCGGTTCTTTTAGCGCCAAATGAAATACTGCCCTTTCCTTCACCCCTAAAATGTAATGGAATACCCGTTCCCAAGCCGACTGCACCATATTTTTAGGGTTACTATGGTTTTTCTAGTGACTATAGGTCAGTACACATATTTAACAGATAGAACAAAGTAAGAACAATCATGCCCGAGCCTGGACACGTAGCCAGAACGCCCAGACCACCGGGGAATTCGCCCTACCCCTATGCCAGGACGCCGCCTATGTTTATAAATCTCATGCTGTGAACCACTACGGGATCTATTTCATTGCCTTGTTGCAATCTGCGATTTCACATTTGAAATCATATAAAATCCACCCCTCTGAAAAGGCGCGTGATCCACTGAATGGGGATTGGATTTTCGGGAACGCAACATCTCCGTGTTTGTCGAGAGAGCGCTCTTTGTTGCGGCTCGCATTCCTGGGCGATGTTGCGGTTCACCATCGGCACCTGAGCAGGTTCATTCGCACATTAGCAGAAAATTCTTTGTGTTTTGAACTTTTGCTGAAACAGTCGGGTGTCTCTCGTTTGCCTTTCATCCGGCGGTGGACAAGAACCCCGGACTTAATGCGGTTTCAATGCCTGCATTTCTGAGAGGCATTTGTTATGGCATTGAAATCCTTGGTCTTCTACTCTTTATCACTGTTAATGTTTGTAGAGGGACTACTAAAAAGTCTTTCAAAAAAGAATTCTATGAATGCCCTCATTTGAAGCTATATTCGAGTTGCTAGGCTTTGAAAAATAGTCTATAAAAGAGTTAATTCTTAAAGAATTTCTTTACGTATCTTTGATTTATACAACACCAGCTGGTATCCGGCGCGTTGCTGCCGCAGAAGAAATAATCTCGGAAATATCGTTTAAATTTGAAATAGTTATCTTGTTTCAATAAGAATGATAGGAAGAATGATGTTTGTGTTCTTATTATTTCTTTATCATGAATACATTCTTTGAAATAGAAGGATACATAAGAAGTATAAATAATACTTATTCTATTTTTATTATTCCATTCTACAAACAAATATTCATTTTTATGTATTAGATTTGTGTCTTCTTTTAGTATTGTAAAGCCTGGTGTTCTTTCAGAATGGCAATGAAAAGAAACTATTTATTGTGTCTCGTGACTCGTTTCATATTCGTTCACAATTTTCGAGTGAAATGTTAAAAAATATAATAAAGAATTTTTCGATTAAAATTGTTTAAACACATAATATATATTATACCATAAAATCTTTAATGTATTTGAAAGGATAATTTTTTAAAACTAAGATGGTGCAAAATTATTTGTGCTATAATATATTCAGAAGTTACGCTAAATTTTTTATTAAATGTTTAGTTAAAATTTCAAACCTATAGGATTGGTTTCCCTTAAATTTTCTGGCACACTTTTTAATAAAACTATTACCTCAGAGAAGGACATTGCATTTACATACAATAGCTCGTAATAATATTTTTTTTTTCGGTGTCAGCAACGCGCTGGGAATCAGCTAGTGATAAATAAATAAAGGCGATAAATAATCACCAATAAATTAATAAAAAATGGGAATCAATAATCAGTAAAAAAAATGATAATCAGCAAAAACAAACAAACAAAGGATAGGACGCATCAAAAAATTCACTATAAAGCTTTATCATTCTTATAAACTTCTACTACAGTTCATTTGAAATGAGCGTTTTTTATTTCGGAAAGAAACTTTTGAACTTTATCTGTTCTGTGCTAGTAAAATAATTGTTAAGTATTTGATGAATAGACACTCCAAACCAAATTGTGTCGGATGTGCTTGCATATGGTGTAAAATGAATGAATGAATGAATAAACTAGTACTTCTCTTTAAACTTAAGTAAGAAATGATAAAAATTGTATACATTGTATGTTATTTTTTAAAGAAAATTAAAACTCTCCTCTAATGAGAAAGAATTTTTTTTCTTTAAAAAGACCAATAAATTGATGTATTTTAAACATAATTTTATTTTTTTGTAGTAGTTTTGTGGATCTGATAGTAGTAGTTCATAATTCTGTGGATCTGATATTATTTGGTTTTAGCTTATGAACTAAGATTTCTTTTAAAAACGGAAAATATGAAGGAATAAAGGAATTTTAATAAAACGAAAGGCAATGGAGAACTTGATTTTCATTCCCAAAAAGATTAAATTGACAGCCCAATTTCTTGAATTGGTTTGTTCAAAATTGGCTTGTTCGCATAAATTATTGTATTTGGTTCTTTTCTTGTTGATTTATGATTGTTTGAATGAAACAACAAAGTGGAAAAATATCATTCTTCATAAAATGGAGTTTAAAGAAAACCAAAACTAGACATTATAGTGAATGTACTTCAAAAAAATCATCATAACTCGAGAAATATTCTGAATATTGACAACATCTGGGTATCGTTTGAACGCGAAAAGATCAAAGGATATTTTTAAACAATAAAAAAATATCTTATTAAGTGTGTGTTTTTAGGCCATGTGTGCAATTTCTCTTATTATTTCTCTTCCTTAGATTATGCGGATCTGGAAGAAGACATTGCTGCCAGAAAGCTGGAATCAGAAGACGAAGAAAAGATTCTGAAAGGTAGGAGAGATCTTTCATCTTTAACAATTTTGCCCAACGGCCATAAAAAACATTAATTTATCTTACAAACATTTTAATTTATGAATTTTTAATTTAAAAAAATTTGACATTGAGATGCATTATGAGCTAATATATGAGCTATTCAATTATGAGCATCTTTGTGAAAAATTTATTAGAAGAATTTAAATTAAATTTTAGAGCTAAATCAACAAAATCTGTTAGAGATCGAAAAAACTATAAAAAAGTATCATTTAGCTGATATGAATTAGAATGCTTTCGCAAATAAAATTATCTTTGTGAGTGAAAAGAAATTATTTATATAATTGATTGTTATTTTTTGGGGGGGAATTTTTTTTTTTAAAGTTCCATTTTTACTCATTTGTTGCTCCCTTCAAATCAAATACCTCAAAATATAATTATGATATAACTTTGAAATTCGATGGACTTAGTCTTCATACCATTTTCTAGGGTATGAACTAAAAGAATTTAGATTTAGTGAATAGTTTTCAATTTACAGCCTATTGTTTGAATAATAATATCATAAATTTACTAAAAAGTTCATGATAAATCATCGACTGGTTGTAAAATTTTTATTTACAATTAGAACCATACGAATGTTGCTCATTGCCTAGAGAAAACTATGTGGTTTACTTTGGTATAAGTTTTGTTGGGATAAGAATCATAGTTTTTGGTGTAGCCAATTTGAAGTTTTATAAGAATTTACTTAAATTTATGTTATTAAATGCCAATTTTCAACAGCTTTAAAATGTATTACAAATATTGACATTTGAATAGTTTTAAACTCAGAAATATGGTTATAGTATGTCTACACCATGTTTTTCTCAAAAAAGGCTAATAACGTGTTCGAATAACTTAAAGTCATTATAATGAGGATGCTTTTTTAAGAATTTTTTTTTCCTCGGATTAATTTCTTCATGGATATTTTGCTGGTAACTTGTAATTCCCTCTAGTTTAAAAATGGTTTTTGAGTTTCTACAGAAAGTATAAAACTCTAATATTTGTTTTATTTGCTATTTTAGCATTTTGTGAATTTTTAGTATGCTTTTGAAGTCAATTGACAGAATTTAGTCCTTTCACTTACATCATAAAATCGAGACTGGTTGTTTTCATCTCTTTAACTCTGCCGATATGACAATCAAATCGTTCAAACGAAACGTGACTTTCATAGATATCATTTTTTTTCCTCGCCGAAAACATTTATCTACTACCTCCATCTCTTATTGTCTGTAGAAGCACTTGAGACGAGAAGCCCTGAAAGAGTTTATCAAGGCTGCTTGGTGACCTGAAAAGGGGTTTGTGCGAGCAGACAAAAGACTTTCTGATTAGATTCGAAATGTTAGAAAGACCAATAACACTCTAGTAAAATGTTATTTCGAATGACGACTATTGTTTGGAATCATAGAAGACAATGGCATACTTTTCGAGTGTTGTTCGAGTTTATTAAAATATTCTCTTGAATAATTTGTTTCTAAAATATTCTCTTGAATAATTTGTTTCTAAAATATTCTCTTGAATAATTTTTTTCCAAAATATTTTATCAAATAATTTTTTTCCAAAATATTCTATTGAATAATTTGTCTCCAAAATACTTTCTTGAAAAATTTGTTTCCAAAATACTTTATTGAATAATTTGTTTCCAAAATAATCTCTTGAATAATTTGTTTCTTTCTGATAGGTTTAGGCTATTTCTGCTGCTTATCAGTTCATCATAATCATAGCCTACTTCTCTTGTTCTTTTTGAAGGTCAACGAAAAATAAATTATTTTAGTAGAGCTAGTATTTTTTATTGAAATATTTATAAAATCCCCGTGCACCACAAAGTATCACACGGGGCTTGCAGAAGTAAGTATTCAACACATAACAAAAAAAAAAAAATTAACAGTTATTAAGGATTAAAATAAGAATAAAATAAAATAAGAAAATATAAGTTAAGAATAAGAAAATTTAACAGGTATTAATAATAAATGCACAAAAATTTTCAAGAGCTCTTCTGGTGGAAACAAGTGGATGAAAATCTGGAGTCACTTTATATTAAGGGCTTGGAGAGCCAGTCTTAGGTTATGTCTTACTCGGAACTAGAATATTGTAGGCACATTTTTATTTCTATAATTGTTTTTTGTAGCTTAGTTCAAATAATATCGAATTATGTATCGAAAAACATAAAATTTATAATGTACATTAACAATGTATAATTTATCCTTAAATTAAAAGTCGTAGCCCCCAATAAGAAAAAAAAAAGCAGAAACAACGCCATTTGAAATTTTTTAGTTACTGTTTCTTTGAATTTCTTCAATTCTTTTCAAAATGTGGCGAGTCTGGTTTTTTTCCCCACATTCTTTTTATCATCTGATTTTTTTTTTCTGTAAACTCTTTTGTTTTTTTTTAGTATTTTTTAAAAAAATATGGACCGTTTGAGTCGCATTGAGGTGAGATTTGCTGGGGTTTAAGAAATCTGTTTTGTAGTGATCCATTCTAAATAAATCATAAAATGGAATTTGTCAAGTTTAGCTTTGCTTGTTTAGTTACGATAACTTCCTATTTTAAGGCCATATATTGATGACCTGAAAATAAGACTTTGTTCAGATCTCGCTCACTATACCAGAGCTGGCAATCTCTATTCAGATTTTCACGATATATTAGTATCAATTCTCTATACCTACGGCAAAAAGTTTGCAAGTTATTTATTAATTTCGAATCAATGAACAGCGAATGTTAAGAATTCGGTTAGCCACGTGATCTTCCTGGGTCATCATTGTTGCTGCTTGTTTATGTGCATTTTTTTTCATCAGAAGCGAACTTGACTCCCGGATGGGGATCTTGGCTCTCTCTTTTCCGAAGTAAACCACAGTGCAGTTTTCTAGACTATGGAGTATCCGTGTGCCTTTCATTGTTATGTTGTCTAATAAACCCCAGAAAAGACAATCTGTGTCTTCAAGTTATTTAGACAACGAACAATTTTCACTATCACGCAAATTATTGCTGTATCTAAGAAAGCAACAATAATTATATTTAATCTAAAAATTACTTTAGCGCATATTGATATCAGCTATTAATTGGTGAATCTATATCATAACGTATGTTGAACAGAAACCGTATTCATAATTTCTAATGGCAACAGTCAAGTGTAAACAAATTTGTTACGGACATTTCAGATTGTGACCTTGAAAGTTTTTAAAGTTGAACTTAATTTAATATTTAGCTATTTAATTATAAAAATGGTCTATTCAGTCAAATTCATGATATGGGTCTTATCAAATTATGTGAAATTATATATATAGCTGTTGATGATAAAAATATGAAATTATCTTTGTAGCTATTGGTGATAAGTATTTGAAATTATCTATGTAGCTATTGGTGATAAGTATTTGAATTTATATATGCAGCTATTGGTGATAAGTGATGATCTTGTTCACGATGTTAGATTCGTTGCCAGATTGGATTACCACAAGACAAAAGTGATTATTCGGCCTTGAGGCTGTTATTGGCTTATAAAGCTTCTACTATATATTTATAATATACTATGCCTTTCATAATAATTCTGAACATCCTGAAAAGTCAATAATTTGTCATTAAGATAAGCTGTCAAGTCACTTGTCATCAATTTGTCATGATTTGACACATTTGTCATAAAGATAAGCTGGTAGCCAAAATATATAAAATATTCCCTTCAATTTGAATTAAAGAAAGAAGCATTAAAATTAATTTATTTAGTTAAAATTGGTAAATATCCGGTTTTATTGACTCTCCTTCCTTAGTGAGAGCTGAACATTTCTGATTGAATGCAAATTTGCTCTCAGAGAACTCACCTTTTCTTCTGTGAAGGAAGGAACACTCGTTAAACACGTTGACGTCACGGGAGATTGACGTCACACAACGCATAAGTTCTCTTTCCATAATACAATAAAGTCTCTGTCACTCTTTCGCTTTCAAACAGCAAGCGCCCTGCTTTTTTTGTCGCCAAATGGCTATTCACTTCCGCTTTCCATTGTTGAAGAATAACTGTAATTGGGAATTTTAACTTGGTGTGTTTCTATTTGATTAAGGTATCCGACTACATTAAAAAGACTGGTTATCGACCACACTGGCGATTTTTTAAAAATTCTTATTATTTCTTGTAGTTTAACTTTTTCTCTTCCCAAAAAAGGTTTATCTTTTTTAAGAAAAGGAAGGCCTCACCTATCATCCAGAGGCACATATTTTTCAACTAAAATTTGCCTTTAGCTTCCATTTTCCCAAATCTCTAATTTTCATAAAAATTCTCCACCGTTAACATGATATCTCAAAAACAAATAGAGGTATTTGCATAAACATTTCAACGTGGGTTTTAAATAATGTGGACAATGAAATGAGCCAAAAGTTTTATTGTTGGTGAAATACTTTTTCATTTATAGAGGGTTTTAGAACAATTAAGTTTATTTATGGTAAAAATGCCTATATGAACATATTTTGACCCGTAACTTCTTTGCATCTCAATATTTTTTTAGATTTTGGTTCATTTCATTCATCATTGTATTCTATATCTTGTGTACAAAGAAATATAAGATTTCTGCATTGCAATTTTGTGTAGAGTGTGAACCGTTTTGGTTCAATTTCATTAAAATTTGCTACACATTTTCCCATTTCACAAAATATATTTTCAAATAATTGTTTTTGTATTTATAGTGTTTATTATTGACAATACATCTAAAAACCGTAAATAGTTTCTAAAAAATCCAGTTTTTCAAAAATTTTCCTTCGAATGTTGTCGGATACCTTAATATCTCAAGATTTTAAATCCGAACCAGTTTCTTTCGTCCGTAAGTCGGGTTGATGATTATTTTTTGTCTTTAAATAAACGAATTCAAAAAAAGTTATATTTTATTTCAATCCAGTAAAGTAAAATAACTATTTTGCTCTTCACATTGCGTAATTCATTAATTCAGGCGTAATTCATTAGCCTAGCCATATTTGATTTTTAGTCGTCCGGTTAGTTATTGCCATAATATTATACTAAATCTTATCCTTATATCTTCATATAACTATATATTTTTTGTTTCTTTTGATTTAAAATCCTTTATTTTCATTTCACCTCGTATTTTACAAAGATTTAAAAAAAATCAGCGATTTTAAATGACTTATTTACAATGATGGTTTATGAAACTTGTCAATTCCAGCTCTCGTGCATTCAAATTTCTTTTGAAAAAATATTTTCTAGAAGTTTAATGTTCACATTCTGAACTATGCACATTTCAATGCATTCAAATATATTATCGAATTTTGAACGATTTT
>JAPMOQ010001126.1:185865-205723 GCA_026543055.1 Argiope trifasciata | reverse complement strand
GTATTAAACAATATTGTACGATATTGATGAATGTCATACAATATTGTGCGATATTATAGGATATTAAGGTATCCGACTACTTTAAAAACACTGGTTATAGACCACATTGGTGAATTTCTTTTATTTGTTATTTCTTGCAGTTCAGACTTTCCACTTTCCATAACGGTTTATCTTTTGCAGGAAAAGAAAGACCTGATTTCTCATCCAGTGGAATTTTAAACAAAATATATTTTTCAGTTAAAACTGTCTTCAATTTTCTCAAAACTTTAATTTTCATAAAAATTGTTCACTTTTAACATGATATCTCAAAAACTAATTGAGGTATTTGAATAAAAATTTCAGTGTATATTTTAAATAATATGGGCGATGAAATGAACCAAAAGTTTTATGGTTGGTGAATTGCATTTTCATTTATAGGGATTTTTAGAAACAATAATTTGTGAATTTCTGGAAAAAGGGGCATACATACGTATATTTTTATCCATAGCTTCTTTGTATCCTAAAATATTTCTTAGATTTTGGTTATTTCATTCATCATTATATTCTATAATTTGTGAATAAACAAAAATAGGAATGCTGCTATTGCAATTTTTCGTAGAGAGTTAATCGTTTTGGTTAAATTTCATTAAAATGTACTACACATTTTCCTGTTTCTGAAAATATATTGTATTTTCAAATATTTTTTTTGTATTTATAGTATTTTGTATTATAATTGACAATACTTCTTAAAACCATAGTTTTATAAAATTCAATTTAAAAAAAACATGTTTCGTGCGTAAGCGGATACCTTAAATAGAATTCCACAATATTAAACAATATTGTATGACATTGATGAATGTCATACAATATTGTGCGATATAATAGGATATTAAACTGAATTCCACAATATAAAACAATATTGTATGACATTGATGAATGTCATACAATATTGTGCGATATTATTGGATATTAAAGAGAATTCCACGATATTAAACAATATTGTATGACATCGGTGAATGTCATACAATATTGCGCGATATTATAGGATATTAAAGAGAATTCCACAATATTGTATGATATTGGAGAATGTCGTGCAGTATTGTACAATATTTGTGTGCTACTAGGGGAGTATATTCGGAAAATATAAACTAAATTATTTGGTAGAATATGCTACGAAAAACTTCAAGAGACCTTAATAGACGCTCAGGACCCAGGTAGCACAGTTTGTTGCACTATATTGTACAATATTGTGCGATATTATAGAATATTAAACAAAATTCCACAATATTAAACAATATTGTATGATATTGATGAATGTCATACAGTATTGTACAATATTCGTGTGCTCCTAGGGGAATATATTCGGAAAATATTAACTAAATCATTTGGTAGAATATGCTGCGAAAAATTTCAGAGACCTTAATAGATGCAATACAGTATATTACTATATTGTACAATACTATATGAAAACTGTGACAATATTGTGCAATATAGTTACAGTGTGTTGCATTATATTATACAATATTGTGCGCTATTATAGAATATTAAACAAAATTCTACAATATTAAACAATATAGTAGGATATTGATAAATGTTATACAATATTATACAATACTTATGCGCTACTAGGGGAATATATTTACAAAATATTAACTAAATTAATTGGTAGAATATGCTTCGAAACATTTCAGAGACTGTTTCGATCTCTTATTCGATTCCTGTGACCACCTACCCTCCTAGCTCCCTTTCCCGAAGAAAAAGAGTTCAGTGCTCCTGTCGTATTTGTGCGGCTTCCCGCAGACACGACACCTGGTGCAGCTCTGGATGGGATCTTGGCTCCCTCTCAAGTCAGCCGTTGGCAGGCCTGCATGGCATTTCGCTGCTGATGGCGAGATACGAAACTCCGCGACCTCCAAAAACACAGCCACCGTGTTATTTCGTTTGCGAACGGCGCTAATAGCCAACATCCAGAGACACACTGACAGATACCTGCGGGCGATAAAAACAAGTGATGAACGAGTCTTTAATGCATCAAACTTTGACGCGCCTTTTTTCGCTTTCGACTCGCTGCCTTTTGCGAAGGAAGATGTGTACCAACAGCTGCATTGTTTTGTTTAAAAAATTGGCGCTTGCGTCTATAGAAAGGAACAGTGTATAAAACTAAAGCGATTAAAAGTTGTAAATCATGGGCATATATTTTGACCCTGCGATGTTTGAAGAAACAATGGTTGCCAGTTTTTTCGAAAGTATTTTTCAGCTGCATCAGAATTCATCTAATCGAGTTTTGTTTTAAAACGCATATGAAGAGATGAAAATGTATGTTAGTGGAAAAAAATAAATGAAATATGGCACTGTAGCCGTTACATAATTCTTATCTTCTCATTCGGATAATAGATGGCGATGCCTGATAGGCTATCCCATAATGCATTGCGCATTGCAATTAGATGTGATAATGTACTGTTAAGCTGTGCGTGTGAATGTCTTGTTTTGTCTTGTCTTTGTGTGTGTTTAGTGTGTAAATGTAGTTATGAAAGAAATGTTCCTGAAAACATAAGTCCTGTCGCTTCCTGATAATTCCACAGATCATAATAATCTACATTCCCCCACAGCATTAATATTGCCGAATTTCCTTAATTTAAACGATAAAAGGGAAATGATTTATTCAAATTAACCCATTATTTCTCGAAATAGGTTGCCATCCATTTTTCAACTTCATTTTTGCACCAGTAGTTTAGTTTTTAGTTTAGAGAATAATCCCAAGGAAAAAAATGTAATTCACAGAAATATCTTAATTAATTTAACAATTAATTAAATATCTTTAATTCCTACTTTTATCTTATATTAACTACATGTTATTTGGGTTACATTCACCGTGTTCTTTAGAATACCATCAGCAGAAATAGTCAGATATTAAAGATATAAGCCAGATTTTAATGGTACTTTCAAGTACTATCAGTAATTGAAGGATTAAAAAAAACAAATTTTGAGTGAAGAGGAATTTTTATTTATTTTGTCTTACGTTTTCACGGCCTCGTGACTCCAAGCATGGTAGTAATGCAATGAATGTGTATGGCACCACATAAAGTGCTTTTATTTGCTACCAATCATAAGTTAATCTTAATATATTTAACCTTAAAAAGTGAATAAAACTCACTAATATTTTGTTACTTTGGTCAGCCACTTTGCCTTGACATTCACCATAAAAGTTGGCTTTCGTGACGTTTGTATTTTTGCTTCAATGATGCAAATATATATATAATATAATCTCAAATATATCTATATATAATATATTTTTAAATTTGCAAGTATATATATATAATATAATATAACCATAAAGGCATTAAAATAATTAAAAACCATTTCCTGAGTCAACAAAAATTAAATCGAAACTAATTAGGTCGGAATCGAAATTAAAATTTAATTCTGAATTGAGCGACAAAAAGTTCACAAAAATGAAAAGTAAATGAAATAAGACCTATTAATGAAACAAATCTAACTTAATATAATTAAGTAAACGAAACTAAAAATTGGATTCGAAACCAAAAATTATTTCGGATTCAAACAAGTTTAAAATTTAAAAATTAAAAAAAAAAAAACCTTTTTACTTGGCTTATTTAGTTGGCTTATATATATATAATATATTTTTATATTGGTGCATAGATTTTGTACTGATAGACTACATGCTTTGAAATCGTATATAATAGATTAAAGGCAAGTTCCAGATAAAAAATAAATAATATGTATTGGTTGTAATTCTATCTGTTACATTAAAACATCGAATAAGGAGTAAGTGTGGTCTTTTATATCCCGCATCTTTATATAATGGTGACAATATCGATACTTCATTTCCATATCATTTCGCATCTTCGGTTGGGCTCGCCATTAAGGTATCCGACTGCGTTCGAAGAAAAAAAAATTGAAAAATTGGATTTTTTAGAAACTATTTATGGTTTTTTCATATATTGTCAATAAAAAACAAAAATAATTATTTGGAAATATAATATATTTTGAGAAATAGGAAAACTGGCAGTAAATTTCAATGAAATTTAGCCAAAACGGTTCACACTCTACACAAAATGGATTTCAGCCATTCTATTTTTCTTTGTACACAAATTATAGCATACAATCATGAATGAAATGAACAAAAATCTAAGAAAAACATTGAGATGCAAAGAAGTTATGATTAAAAATAGGCTTATATATGCATTTTTCCATAAATTCATAATTCAATTGTTCTAAAAACGCCTATAAATGAAAAAGTATTTCGCCAACAATAAAACTTTTGTTTCATTCCATTATCCACACCATTTAAAACACAAGCTTATATTTTTATGTAAATACCTATTGGTTTTGGGGATATCATGTCAACGGTGGAGATTTTTTTATGAAAACTAAAGTTTTGTGAAAATCGAGGCTGGAGACAAACTTTAGTTGAAAAATATGTGACCCTGGAAGTAAGGCCTTCCTTTTCCTAAAAGCGATAAATGTTTTGGGAAGATAAAAGTCTGAATTACAAGAAAAAATAAGAAGTTTAAAAAAATCGATAATGACCAGTATTTTAAACTTAGCCAGATACCTTAAGAATTTTTTCCCCGTAGCTACGATGCGATTAATTACATTTTTTTCCCAAAATTATTTTGAAATGAAATTCTTAAATACGAAATCATCGAGACCTTGCATTTTTTTTGTTGTTATTATTACTTTTCCCTGTTCCTTAGTTCCCTTATTATTGCAACGTATTAGCTGTAATGCTGTAATAAATTGCATTTAACAACGTAAATGCTGCAGGAATTACGGAATATTATGAAACAAATAATAGACGATTTTCTATTATCTGCATAAGACCTTGATGCAATCTTGATTGCGCTACGCAATGCATTAGAGCTACTCCTTCGCCTTCAGTACTTGGTCTTCCGTTTACTTTGAGGGCAACAACACCTCAAGGTCTCCGCCCTCTTTAATTTTAATAAATTTGATTGGATAACTTAAGGTATCCGACTACGTTAAAAACACTGATTATCGACCACATTGCTGAATGTTCTTTTTAATTGTTATTTCTTGTAGTTCAGGCTTTTCTCTTTTCAGAACATTTTTTTTTCTAGGAAAAGGAAGACCTGACCTATCATCCAGGATTACATATTTTCAGCTAAAATTTGTCTTTAATTTCAGTTTTCCCAAAACTTTTATTTTCATAAAAATTCTCCACCTTTAATATGATATCTCAAAAACTAATACAGGTGTTTACATAAACATTTCAGAGTGTTTTAAACAGTATGGGCAATGAAATGAACCAAAAATTTTAATGTTGGTCAGATATTTTTTCATTTATTGATGTTTTTAGTAAAATTAAGTTGTGAATTTAAGAAAAAAATGCCATGTATACGTATATTTTTACACATGACTTTTTTGAATCTCAAATATTTTTCTTAGACTTTGGTTCATTTCATTCATTTTTATATTCTATAACTTGTGTAGAATGACAAATAGGATTGCTGCATTACCATTTTGTGTAGAGTGCTCATCGTTTTGGTTAAATTTCATTAAAATGTACTGCAAATTACACTTTTATGGGTATATATATACGTATATCTTTACCCATCACTTCTTTCCATCTCAAAATCTTTCTTAGATTTTGGTTCATTTCATTCATCATTATATTTTATAACATGTATATAACGAAAAATAGAATTGCTGCTTTACCATTTTGGTGTTAGCCATTTTGGTTAAATTTCATTAAAATTTACTACAAATTTTCCTATTTCTCTAAATATGTTATATTTTCAAATAATTTTGTTGTATTTATAGTATTTTATATTATAGTTGACAATACACCAATGACAATTATATTATAGTTAAAAAAACCATAATTTTAAATAGCTTTTAAAAAATCAAATTTTTCAAAAACTTTCCATCGATCGTAGTCGGATACCTTTCCTCAAAAATTCTTTTCAGAAAATTTTACGATTATACACTTAATAACACTTTGGGAGATTCGTCTTTTAACACGAATGATTCAGTTTTATGATTAAGGTATCCGACTACGTTCAAAGGAATATTTTTGAAAAATTGGATTTTTTAAAAACTTTTTAAATTTATGTTTTTAAACGTATTGTCAATTATAATACAAAATACTAAAAATACAACAGAAATATTTGAAAATATAATATATTATAAGAAATAGGAAAATGTGTTGTAAATTTTAGTGAAATTTAACCAAAATGGTTAACACTCTACACAAAATGGTAATGCAGCAATGCTATTTTTCTTTGTACACAAGCTATGGAATATAAAGATGAATGAAATGAAGCAAAATCTAAGAAAGATTTTGAGATGCAAAGAAGTTACGCTTAAAAATATGCGTATATATGCGTTTTTTTTCATTAATTCGCAACTTAATGTTTCTAAAAACATCTATAAATGGAAAAAGTATTTCACCAACAATAAAACTTTTTGTTCCTTTCATTGCCCATATTATTTAAAAGTCACGCTGAAAGTTTTACGTAAATATCTCTATTAGTTTTGGAGGTATCATGTTGAGAGTTTTTATGAATATTAAAGTTTTAAGAAAACTGATAAAAGATAAAATTAAGCTGAAAAATATGTGATCCTGTATAATAGGTCAGCCATCCTTTTCCTTTGAAAAGATTAACTGTTTTGGAAAGAGGAAAGACTGAAGTACAAGAAATAACAATAAAAAAATAATTCGCCAATGTGGTCAAAAACCTGTGTTTTTAATGTCAACGGATACTTTAAGTTTAAGAGTTAAAATTTTCATTGACCTTTTATGATGTTTGCCTTTTGCAAGTCTGAAAGGAATTAAGAATCTTGTACTGATGCAAATCGAATATTCACCTTTGTGATTGAAACCTACGCTCAACAATAAATTCTCCTCTCACCTTTTGAAGTGAAACAATTCCTTTAAGTTATTTTTTTAACTCCCTCCCCCGTTCCATGTTTTATTGACCAACGATTGTCTGGCTCTTTGTGGAGTGGGCGTCTCCAACTTGATACGCCCCAAATTTTTTTTCCTAAGATGGTGATTCTTTTGAATTTTTTTAAGGAGCACTTTGGATTTCATAGAAAAAAAGTCAGAACATTGCGAAACTTAGTATATGATTTCGAATATTTATTTCAGGCATCAAAACTGGGCATTTCTGAATCTTGATTCTCACAATCGATCTTTATTTGGTCATAATAACTTCATAGTAAAATAGTAGTGGGCATACTACATAGGTAATAATACATAACGCCAGTAAAATACGATAGTGGTGGGTGGGTCTAATGCCGTTTGGTCATACAAAGCCCAAATGAGCGGTGTTCTTTCGAAATAAAGTCGCCAACAACGTGAAATTTGACGTAACTTTGCATTTTTTGCGACTTTCTTACTTTTCCCGACTGATTACTCGTTGATTTTTTGACGATTTTTTTCGTTGCGAGTTGCGATCATATGACGGAAAAGACCCCATAATATTTGTGTTCTATTCTGTCTAATGCCACTTAATCATACCAAGCCCGAATGAGCGTAGCTCTATCGAATGAAGGCAGAAGTGTGCGCCAATCGTAGTTAACGAGTACCGTTCAGGTGAAAAGACGACTTTGCTCGAACACACATGACACAACTCTTTAGGGCGCGGTCGAACTCATTCATCCATTAGCAAGTCGGATTTAGATCCCAATCAGAGACCGACTCATCCCTGATTCAATACCCCGAGATGTTATGGGAACTTGGAGGACTTACTGAACGTGCCCAACTGCCATAAGCCAACACGGCGGTCTTTGGCCGAGACGAGGGCAGAATTCGCTACCTTTCTGTTACGAGGCTGATGCTCTTACCAACTAGGCTAGTCTCGGCGCCGTAAAACAATTATGAACAATTAAGGTGATTTATATAAACCTAATGTCATATAACAATATGTCACCCAATAAAATAAACTTAATTTCATTAACAATGATGGTCAATAATATAAACTAATGACATTAATAATTATGGCCAATTATATAAACCTAATGTCCTATAAAAAACTGTACTGTCATATAACAATATATGACCTAATAAACTAAGCCTAATGTCATGAACAATTATAGTCAATTATATAAACCTAATGTCACATAACAATATTTCTCCTGATAAAATAAACCTAATGTCATTAACAGTTATGGTCAATTATATAAACCTAATGTTATATTATACTATGTCATCTAATAAAATATAGCTAATGTCATTAATAATTATGGCCAATTATATAAACCTAGTGTCATATAACAATATGTCACCTAATAAAATAAACCTAATGCCATTAACAATTATGGTCAATTATATAAACCTAATGTCATATAACAAACTATAATTTCATGTCATATAACAAACTATAAAGTCATATCATATAACAATATGTCACCTAATAAAAAAAGCCGAATGTCATTAACAATTATGGCCAATTGTATAAACCTAATGTATGTAACAATATATCATAAGGTTGTTTACAATCAGTTTTGTAAATGATTTTGTTCCATTCCCGTCTAGTATAGA
This sequence comes from Argiope trifasciata, assembly GCA_026543055.1. Lineage (NCBI taxonomy): Eukaryota > Metazoa > Arthropoda > Arachnida > Araneae > Araneidae > Argiope > Argiope trifasciata. The sequence continues at coordinate 197,214 of JAPMOQ010001126.1, read as the reverse complement.
GACAGTCTGCTGACACGAAGTCTGCAAGCGTTTCGTGAGAAACCTTGACTTGGTTCCGTCCCTGAGAACTTTGTCCACCGAGTGGCCAAGTGAGTCGATATTTCACGACTCGTCGATAACTCGCCCACCCCTCAATTTCGGAGCTCTCCCGCATTCGAGGCACGCGCGCGATGGGAGACGGCAAGGGTGACCCGAATCGGCGGCGCCTTACAAGCACCCGCGGGCAGCCCTCTTCTTTCTTCGCTTTCGATTTGATGAATATTCTATAAACGTCGCCCGAAGACGTCTGGCCTAGAAATGGGGCACTGCCAACAGCTCTCTGCGCTTTCTGGGGGAAAAAGAGATCGCTTCATGTCAGAAGCATTTGCATCATCGAAGGAATTGCTTTATGACATGAAAACAGCTTGCTTAATAAGTAAGGAGAAGTTAAGGTATCCGATTACGTTAGGAACACTGTTTAATTAACTGAATATTGAAGAAATACAGATTGAGCTTAACAGAGAATAAGATTAATTAATATACTATCTCAACTCAGAAAGGGTTAGTTTATTTCTGCTGACTTTAAGGTGTTCGACTCGGTTAAAAACAAGTTATCGACCACATTGGCGAATTATTCTTTAATTGTTGTTTCTTGTAGTTGAGACTTTCCTCTTTCCAAAACAGTTTATCTTTTATAAAAAGAAAAGCCTGACCTATCATCCAGGATCACATATTTTTCAGATAAAGTTTGTCAATTTCAATTTTCTCAAAATTTTAATGTTCGTAAAAATTCTCCACCGTTAATTTGATATCTCGAAAACTAATAGAGGTATTAACATAAAAATTTCAGCGTGTGTTTTAAATAATATCGACAATGAAATGAACCAAAATGTTTATTGTTGGTAAAATACTTTTTCATTTATAGGTATTTTCAGAAAAATTAAATTGAGAATTTATGGAAAAAATGCATATATACGTATATTTTTATCCATAACTGCTTTGCATCTTAAATTTTTCTTGGGCTTTGGTTGCTTTCATTCCTCATTATATTCTATAACGTGTACAAAGAATAATGTGCATTACCATTTTGCGTTGAGTGTCGAACGTTTTCTTTAAATTTCATTAAATTTCGCTACAAATTTTTCATTTTCACAATATATATTATATTGCCAAATAATTTTGTTATATTTATGGTATTTTTTGTTATCATTGACTATAAATCTAAAAACTATAGTTTTAAACTGTTTAAAAAATTTAATTAAAAAAAAATTCCTTCTAACGTAGCCGGATACCATAACATTTTGATCAGTCGGAACATGAATTAGCGGATAGAATAATCTCAGAAATATGGGCATTCTTTTTAATATTGTTAAAAAATATGCAATATTTTTTTGGGTATATTTGAACTGATTAGTTTTCTGATGAATGCTTTATTTGTCATTGACCGTTGGACTCGAATCCCTTAGGTTGTGAGTTCGAATCCCGCTTACTGAAGACTCTTCACGTGTAAATCTGTCATGGTCACATAGTCCTCTATGTCGGGAGTACTACCACTGGAGCTACTGGTTCAGAGGCAATCGTTCTCTGATATATCCGAATTACGTGTATGGATGAGTGAATGAAATGTATGAATGGAGTCCGTCCTATAAAAAGGATTGTGACACGTGTGTAACTAAGGCCGAGTTCCAACGACCTGTCCATCAGTCAGACGAGTCACGTGTTTCCCCTTCGACCCCTCTTGCTTTTTTCTGGGCTCCTTTAATGCCTGTCCTTTTTACAGACAAATTTCCGGTAGAAAGGACAGGCATTAAAGGACTCCAGAAAACCGCAAGAGGGGTCGAAGGGGAAACACGTGGCTCGTCTGACTGATGGACGCGCTGTAGGAACAGTCCTTAAGTCGTACTCTTGGCCCAAGGTGTCTCTACTGTAAAAGTGAGCGACGCTCACTTGGATTAAATCGCCAGCGGGCTTGTAAAGTGTCACAAGTCACAATACAACAACCATTTGTTATTCAGAGTGTTAAATGCCCAGATTGATACGTTTTTCATAAGCCAAAACAAATAATTAAAAAGGATTCAAACATCTTTATGCGTATCTTTATTATTATGTATCAACCTAAAATTTATGTATGTGTTTGTTACATAAAGTATTTTTCAAACAAAATTGTCTTTAATTTGTGCATACTCGTTGAATAATTTTCTTATCTACAAGAAAGTCAAACGCATGCTTGAAACAAGATCACTACGTCTTCCGAATTTGGTTTTAGATTTTATTGCGCATCTCGCATGAAGAAACGCGTGGGTTGTCGCCATTTAGATAAAAGGTCACCGTAATTGTTTTTGTTGTTATGTGACTTTGATACCACATTAAGTTGATTTCTTTGTATTTTTTAAGCCGCTTTTTCTTTTTAGCAATTATTCATTACCGTTAAGGCATTTCAATAATTGATAGTTAACGTATTGATGCTACAGATGTAATGTGCAATCTTTGGATCACTCCAAAAAATTTTAAAGAAAACTTTATTTGCACTTTGTATTTTATTGGTATTTTGGTTCGTATTGTATTTATTTTATTATTTCGTTTAGAGTTCACGGTTCTCTTGACCGGTCAAATTCTGGTTCCCCCCGTCCCTGTAGCCGGCGCTGCCAGCGGATACCTGGTCTACACCAAGAGGGATCTCCACTACACTATACACTATAGAGGGTAAGCGTATGTCTTTATTTTCTTTACTGAAGGAAGTTAAAGGAACCATTTACTTTAGAGAGTTCTTCATGTCTGGCAGTAGCTCCAAGATCTGTTTGAATATTTCAAGTAGAAAATGGTTATCAAATGTTGTCTCCTGACATCAGCGTTTGATAAATATTAATACTTATAACCGTTTGTCTTCAATAACCAACACGGCTAGCCTTTGACATATTTATTTGCGGACATTCACTAACCACAAACACAAACAGTTATATAACAAAAGGGACAACACTTACACGACGAACATAACGAAAACAATTAAGACATTTACGAAAAACAAAAGACAGTTCTCAATCGAGACGCTCTCTCTATGTTGGCTGGAGGTCGACTGATGGTGGTGGTCTAGGTGGATAGACTGATCTAGGTGGCGCTGATGTTTCCTCTATGTGACGTTGCCGCAGTTCCGTTATATCCTCCCCCTCTGACTTCTTCGTGGCCGTCTCGGCAAGAAGTCAGATGGCGGAAGTCTTGGCCGTCCTCTTTTTCTAAGAGGAGCTACTGGGGCTACTCGATCTGATGTTTGAAACTTATTTCGTTCTTGATAAGGTTTCAAGGCTGAAACATGATATTTACCGAGAATTTTGTCTGGTTCATTGGGATCGGCAATATCGTAAGTTGTTGGCGACCTTGCAGTCACTATCATATAAGGACCGTCCCATTTAGGCATGAATTTGCTAGTTTTCTTCAATGAGCCTTTGCTAACAGGTAGGAGAGTAACCCAGACTTTGTCACCATGAACAAATTTTGGAGTATCTTTACGTTTCTTATCAGCATACCGTTTTTGTTTATCTTGGTGTTTCTCAACTCTTTCTCGTACTTGTTGTACAGTTCTTGCGAACCTTTTTAAATATGGTGTAATCTCCGGAACGAAGTTGTCATTTTCTATTACGGCTTTTATGTCGTGTTTGACATCATCTATAGTTCTTAGGTCACGTGCGAATTGGAGAAATGCAGCAGAGTGCCCAGTTGAATCGCTCTTGGTGGTATTCAATGCAAATCTAATCATGGGCAGTTTTTCTTTCCATGCCTGGTGGTCATTGCCGACTAGTATTGCCAAACGAGGCTTGAGATCTCTGTTCTTTCTTTCAACAGGGTTTGATTGTGGATGATAGACAGGGGTAAGACTTTGGTCTATGTGCAATATATAACATAGCTGTTGCATGACAGCACTTGTGAACTGGGGACCATTGCCACTGATAACTTTTCGAGGTATACCGAATCGAAGGGCGATTTCTTCCAACAGAGTCGTTGCACATTCTCTTGCAGTTGCTTCTTTTATAGCAAAAAGTTCTACCCACTTCGTAGCACATTCTTGTACAATAAAAATTCATTTCTCACCAGTAGGTGCTTCTGGCAGAGGACCGAAAAGGTCAATAGAGAGAGTTTCGAATCGTTGGGCATAGATAGGAGTTTGAAGTAGCCCCGATGGTTTTTGATTAGATGCTTTGTAACGACAACATTCAACGCAGGTTTTGACATATTCTGCTGTCTTTTCGCATTCCCACCCAGTAATATCTTTTAGCGATGCGATGAAAGGTACCGTCGGCTCCATAGTGCCCTGCCATGGGCAAATCATGGTGCTCTTTCAGGATGTTGGCTTTCATTTCTTGAGGCACTACCAATTTCGCTTCTTCTTCATCCGATTCAGGAGAGTATCGGTATAATACCCCCTGTTCATGATGTAGCCTCTTGAAGTCCAAGTTGTATGATCAACTTCTTTCGCTGGACTCTCGAATGTTTCTATTATCTTTCGCAGATCATCATCTCTTAGTTGTGATTGACGCAAATCAGCCGGACTGGTGGTAGGAATTTCAATCGATATAGCGCAGAATTCACAAGACTCTGTACTTGGATGTTCACAAATAGGACGGGATAAAAGGTCGGCAAAGAAATTTAGTCGACCAGGAATATATTTCATTGTCAGGTTGTACGACTGAATTTGTAGAGCCCATCTGGCGAGTCTACCAGTAGGTGATTTCAGTGACATCAACCACTTCAGTGGTTGGTGGTCGGATGTTATTGTAATCGACTGGTTTTCCACGTATCCTCTAAATTTGTCAAGTGCCCAAACCACTGCTAATGCTTCTTTTTCTATCGTAGAGTAGTTTTTTTCTGAAGAACTCAGCAGGCGGCTAGCATATTCAATAGGATGTTCGTCATATTTCTCTCCCTGGAATAAAACTGCTCCGATGGCAACATTGCTAGCATCTGTTCGGATGACAAAAGGCTTCGTTCCATCAGCTTGTTTAAGAATCGGTGGGCTTATTAATTTAGATTTCAGATCTTGAAATGCCGTTTCTTGTTCTGTTTCCCATTTCCATACGGCCTTCTTCGTTAAATCAGTAAGAGGTCTGGCTATTTGGGCAAAGTTTGGAATATATTTACGATACCAGGAACAGGTCTGAACAAAAGATTGTACTTGCTTCACAGTTTTCGATGACGACATGTTTACAATGGCAGCGGTCTTTTCTGGATCAACAGATACACCATCTTTAGTAATGTAATGGCCTAAGTATTTCACTTTTTCACAGCAGAAGTGACACTTTTCTCGATTGGCGTTCAGCTTGAATAACGATAAACGTTTGAAGACTTGTTCTAGGTCTGTAAGATGTGTTTGGAAGGTAGGAGACAGCACGATGATGTCGTCCAAATATGATAATGCCAGGATATCCTTCAGTCCGGAAAGTACTTTATTTATAAGTCTAGAAAACGTAGCTGGTGCATTACGAAGTCCGAAAGGCATTCGTTTGAATTTATAAATTCCGAAGGGACAAGTAAAAGCAGTTTTGATTTGATCTTCTTCTGCTACATCTACCTGATGATACCCAGATCTTAAGTCAATAGTTGACATGTAAGGGGTAGGCTTTGCTTCGTTCAACAAATCATCTATACGTGGCAAAGGATAAGCATCTGGAACGGTGTGTGAGTTTAGCTTGCGATAATCGATGCATAACCGTATTTTACCATTTGGTTTGGTGATTAAGACCACAGGAGAGGCATAAGGGCTTTCGCATTCCTCTATAATACCTTTCTCTAGAAGAGAGTCAATTTCTTTTTTCAACAGCTCTTTCTTGCTTGGGTTCATCCGATATGGAGGAACTGAAACGGTAGGACTATTTCCTGTATTGATGTGGTGTGCAATAAATGGCGTAGCTTCTCCCCCTAGCTGAAAATTATTCTCATATTTTCTCAACAGATCATTGAGTTGTAGTCTTTCAAGAGGACTTAGGTTTTGTCCCTCATCATCCCGCAAGTCGCAAGAATTCAATTCTATGCTTTTTACAGGCTCAGGACATTGTGCTTCGAGGTCCACTCCAAATGGATACACCTGAAGAGGGTTGTCATGGAAGAACCAACATCTATTCTTTAGGTCAAGGACGATGCCTGCTTTTTCAAGAAAGTCATATCCAAGGAGGGTTCTATTTCCTTTCGATTTCGGCAAAATCAGAAATTTCGTTACAATGTCTCTTCCTTCAATATTCACGACTACCTCTGATGTGAAGGCTTGAGTTGTTGTGAATTGTCCATCCGCGAGAAACATATTGATGGTTTTACTTGTCATCGGTACTTGTTTCTCCTGAAATATTTTATAAAGTCTTTCACCAGCAACCGTACAACTTGCACCAGTATCCGCACATACGCGAGCTCTTTGTCCACAAATGGTGATGTCGATATAAGTGATAGTTGTAGGCATATCTACATGCGTAGCAAGCATTTTCAAAGAGTTTGCTTCGAAATCATTTCGTCTGGTAGGCGTTGAACAGTCGGGACATTTTGATTTTATAAATCCTGGTTTACCGCACCCATAGCAAGTCAAAGGAGGGCGGTTATCTTGTCTTTGTTGCTTCTCGACTCGATATGGAAAGTTTTTACAAGTCATTCTTTGTACATCTTCTTTGGTTCTGGAAGGATAAATAGATTTCAATGGAAAGTTCTGCCTGAAATGGGGTTGATTTTTATTCTTCGTATTTTTAACACGAACAGCTTCGTAATCGTCTAATAACTGCACCAGTTCAGATGATGACTTAATTTTTCCCCAACGATCGACGAAGTGTTCTTTGACATCATTACTAACTCTTCATTTCAATTGATCTGTAAGAGCAAGGTCTTTCAGCGATTCGTAATCAAAAACTGCAAGGCTCTGAAGCCATTCTTCTAGGTAGTTTCTTAACTCATACGCAAAGTCTTGCCATAAAGTTCCAGTTTGTTTTTGGTGAGTAGTCTGCTTGATTCGGAATGCTTCAGCATTTAACTTAAATCGTTGAAGTAGAATTTTCTTTATATAAGTATAATCTTCTAATTTTTCCTTGGGTTCTCGCAGAATTATTTGTGAAATGTTAATGGGAAGAAGAGGTAGGAGGTGCGTTATGTAGTCTTCTTCTTTCACGCAAACTTTCTCACATTGTCTTTCAAAAATTTGTAAATAGGCTGCAATGGCAGAAGTCTCTGTGAAGTTTGGAAGTATATGTTGGATTTGTTCACTGGGTACAACATTTAAAGTGGAGGAACCATTAGAAGGATTTGAGCTAGCAGCTGCAAGATTTAGTTTTAATCGTTCCGTTTCAAGTGTCAATTCTTGTTCCTTCCTTTTGAATTCTTCTATATCTTTGCTTTCCTTTTCTTTTTGCTGCCTAGTGTCGACAATAGTTTCTAAAAGATTTTTGGTGAAAGTCTCGTCATAAGACGTGGATTTACTAAAATGTCGTTTACTAGAAATGATAACACAAAACATGTACTATTCTTTATTCTTATAACTTTTAAAAGAATTCTCGAAGTATTGTGCAAAATCAAAACAGAAAAAAATATTCCTTAAGGCAAAAAAAAAAAAAAAAAATTCGTTTCCGATAATGTGAAACAGAGCAGAGTTCTCAAAATGATTTCCGGCGTGATTAACCAATAAGGATCATAAAACAATTTTCACAGACAGCATGATTCATATTTATTCACGAGCATATTCGAAAGTAGCAAAACAAAATAAAATAAAAAACGGCAGTCTCATTCATAAAATGTGACGCCAACACATCTGCGTCTACGATTTAATTTTTTGAACTGAGAGGAGGGCGAAATAGTTTCCGTTCTAAGAGTGAGAAACGAAACTCACAAATTTAAATGTATCAATTTGTTCAACATACATTATATAAAATAGATAGTGAAAAAACTGTGGAGGATGTAATAATCAATTTAAAATACACACAAAAAAACAAAAAAATCAAATTTACAACTCTTGATTAAGAAAGCCGTTGCTTTTTCTAAAATGATTTATGTAAATTATAATTACTTTTACTGTAATAAGTGAAAAGTATTTAAAAATCAAAATAAACAATAACATAAAAGATACTTATCAATTTCTTTTTGCGATGATTAGCGGTATGCTTGCAGCACACGACAATATTCCAGAACATGGGAATCACTTTGACCGGTAGTCATTCTGAAAACTAAAATGAGCCGATATGCTAGCAGCACACGACAATATTCCAGAACATGGGAATCACTTTGACCGGTAGTCAATCTGAAAACAAAAATGAGCCGATCTCCAGCAACTAAACTTAAACTTGGGGTAAAAGCTTTTTTAAATCCAAATTGGGATTCCTAACATATTTCACTGGTCCAAAACGTTGGGCGCCAGAAATTATATAACCGTTTGTCTTCAATAACCAACACGGCTAGCCTTTGACATATTTATTTGCAGACATTCACTAAACACAAACACAAACAGTTATATAACAAAAGGGACAACACTTACACGACGAACATAACGAAAACAATTAAGACATTTACGAAAAACAAAAGACAGTTCTCAATCGAGACGCTCTCTCTATGTTGGCTGGAGGTCGACTGATGGTGGTGGTCTAGGTGGATAGACTGATCTAGGTGGCGCTGATGTTTCCTCTATGTGACGTTGCCACAGTTCCGTTATATACTGAAGTTCTTTTTATTTATAGTATTCATTTTTTTAAATGTAAGACTATGCTGCTACAACCAGGTATATGCAACTTTGAACATAGTGATAATGATGCAAGGATCCAATTATTCAATACAGGAATCAAACATTGATGTGTTTGATTCCTGTTTGGAATAATTTGATGAAAATGTTTATCAAATGCTGTCTACATACACCAGTTTGATAAATACTAATACTGAAAATATTTTTTATTTGTAGTATTCTTTTGTTTTAATGTAAGGCTATGCTGCTACAACCAGGTATATGCAACTTTGAACATGATACAAGGATTCAATTATTCAATACATGAGTACATAAATAGCCAAATATTCTCTTGGTTTACTTTAATATGCTAAATACCTATTCTATGCCGATTGTTTTTTATTGATAGTTAATTAAGCTCTTTTTTAAAATCGATTTTCTGATTTTAAGATTTCGGAAACATTTTTTTTCTATTCACAAAGCAAACAAAAAAAATTAAACCAATTAAAAAAATTAATTAGATCCTTGAAAGTTGATTTTAACAGTCTACAATTTGTTCGAAAATTTTTTCTCTACTGACCGTTGGTATGTTCTTCATTAAGAAGTTCTTAGTGAAGGGAATTTTGCTGTAGACATGTTGACCTTTTGATGGTATAGTCCAACAATGGCGAACCAATGGCACGCACGCCACACAATATTTTATTCTCGCCACTGATCAAAACGGTTAGCATTGGAAATGAAATGAAATCAGATGAGCGGTACGGCAGCGCATAAGAGACAAACGGAAAAACATTCATTTTTATTTATACAGTAAAAGCTCCTTATTCGCGCTTCCTTCATTCGCGTTTTCACTATTCGCGGATTTAAAAAAAAGCGGCCCAATTCCTATATTCGCGGCTAAAAGTTTCTTTATTCGCGGATCTAATAAGTACATACATAAGGAATCCAATAGGTATCCAACCCAATATGCTTTGTAAATGCCGTCCAATGGACTAATATTGTCTTATTACAACTTTGTCTAAAGTATGTTGTTAAATGCAAACTGCAGACATAGCCGAAATCGTGAGTGGAATGGAACCAGATGGGTTCGAACAGATAGAATCAAGTGACATTCAGGAATTGTTTCAATCGCAAGATGAAGATCTGACTGAAACCGACTTGGAGGAAACGTTAAATTCACAGCCCATTGAGGAAGAGGCTTCAACAAGCTCTGGAAACGTGACATTTCATTTGAAAAATTTAGTGAATGTTTAAGAATGGCAAATGAGCTTTGCGATTTCTTTATGAACATCGATCCGTCTATGGAACGAAGTCTTATTTTTAAGAGTCAAATTGCTAATGCCACTGCTGCGTATCAGTCTGAATGGAAAGAGCTTTTAAAAACTGCCAGCAAGAAAAAATTACAAAATTCTTCAAACCATTGCCTAAGCCTTAAGATCATCAAAATGTTCAAAAACTTCAATTAAATGGATTTTTTTATATATTTGCTTTTTTATTTTTTCACCTAGGAACGTATCCCCTATAACCACATATAAATGACCATTCCGTATTCACGGTTTCTGTATTCGCGGCATATTTATGGAACATATACCCCGCGAATAAAGAGCTTTTACTGTATATATACAGTCTTCTTTGATCATTTACTCGCCAGATGGATGCGCACTGTCTTTCTGCTTGTTCATTCACAGACTGGACTTTTGCAAGCAGCTCGTCCGTAGGTGAGGCACGCGTCTGGCATTTTGATCGCCGATCGAACGAGATTAGGTGCACCCTTCCTGCGAGGCGTCTGCCGGGCGCCCAATTAACTCTGGACAGTGCGCGACAAGTGACCCATCGGGCACGCCTCATCGTGGCGGCTTTGGTGAATGAAGTTTGCAAATCGGCGCGACCTTCGTCCGATTCCCGAAACCTGTTTGACAGTCAGCGGCGGATAGAGTTAAGGATTGGGATTCAATTAACATCGGTGACTTGAATGGCGGTAGTACTTTGTTTCCATTTTTTATTTTTGGAAACTGATTTCCCGCGGATGTCTTGTTTCACTGAGTTGGATTCCTGAGAATTCTAAATCTGACTGTTTGCTATTTAGTGAGATGATGTTATGGATGTTAATTCAGTAATAACTCATCAAAAAAATACCATTGGAAATTATTTTTTTAAAAAAATCGTGTGTTTGTTTATTTGTTTACAATTAATGTCAGTTTGCTTTGAATTCCGTTTATCAATTCCAAGCATTTATAACGTAGTTATTAGATCTACTCGAACTTAATACCGGACATTTTTCCTTAACCACTTGCGCTGGAAAGATGTGCCACGCACGTCGAAATACTTTTGACAATGGAGAATGATGAGGTGACTTGAATGGTAGTAGTTTGTTTCCTCAGCGTTTCTGTTTCCTATTTTTGGAAACTGCTTTCTCGTTGATGTCTTCTTTCATTTATTTGGATTCCCGGGAATTCTAATTCTGTTTGCTATTTAGCGCTATCATGTTATGAATGTTAATTCAGTGATAACTCATCAAGGAAAATCATGTGAAATAAATCATTTGAAATCAGAAAATCATTTGATATCGTATAATCATTTGAAATCATTTAGCGCGATTATAATATGGATGTTAATTCAGTAATAACTCATCAAAGAAAATCATTGGAAATAAGTCATTTGAAATCATTTGGCGCGATGATTTTATGGATGTTAATTCAGTA
>JAPMOQ010001126.1:136508-149504 GCA_026543055.1 Argiope trifasciata | reverse complement strand
TATTCGTGAAATAAATATACGAAAGAAATATTTATCATTTTCTTTTACAGTTGCCTTTATTGTACTGTTTTCATGAATATCATATTTCAAATAAATATGATATTCGTGAAATAAATATACGAAAGAAATATTTCTCATTTTCTTTCACAGTTGCCTTTATCGTACTATTTTTATGAATATCATATTTCAAATAAATATGATATTCGTGAAATAAATATACGATGAAAATATTTATCATTTTCTTTTACAGCTGTCTTTATTGTACTATATTTATGATTATAATATTTCAAATAAATATGATATTCGTGAAATAAATATACGAAAGAAATATTTATCATTTTCTTTTACAGTTGCCTTTATTGTACTGTTTTCATGAATATCATATTTCAAATAAATATGATATTCAGGAAATATTTATGTATTAATTTCGTATTTCTTTTTGATCCTGTTTTTCCTGATCCGTGCAGGTTGCAAGTACCAGGACCAAGTGTACCCCAATGGTGACGAGTGGCATCCGATAGTCAAGCCCTACGGCATCGAGAGATGCGTCAAGTGCCATTGCAAAGTAAGATCTCCTTTTGTGCTACTTTTCCGATTTTACATAACCAATAAAAGAAGAGCAAATGAGTTATGCCCTTATCACAAAATCTATGAAATATTTAAAGAAAGCGTTCTTTGCCTTGTTCTATTAACATGTTGCAACCGAGGATTTCCAAACTTGTGAACGAGATTGTTTTCTGGTTTGTTTATTTGAAAACACTCGTAGCACACAAGTGACCACTTGATATTTTCACATTTTCAACTCTTAGTGATAGACGTAAACGTTCTTTCATTGTAATATTTTGGGTCTCTTTAGAAATAAAAAAGTTAGTGTTTTTATTCTGTAAAGTTAGATTGCTATGAAAATAAAATACAAGCTTTTTTATGCGGTAAAACTTCTTTATTAACTTGGTTATAGTCGTTCTGAATAAATATAAACTGAAAGCATGATTATCCCGCCACATGTAAAATGCAGGGAATTTAAAAACCTTACCCATTTTTACTGTCTGATTATTTATCAGTTCCATTTTTACTGATTATTTATCACCATTTTTATTTATTGGTTGATTATTTATCGCCTTTATTTATTTATTACTTAGCGACCAGATGGTTCGCCAATCTTACTGCTGTTTAAAATTATCAGTTAAATACTTTATGTAACGTCATTGCCAATTAAACACTTTATGTAACGTCTTTTAATAGCTACTTCATCAAAATTGTTTTCAGGCTCAATTTTTGATAGTCATATAATTCACTCATGAAGTTAAATAGGCCTTAAACCCGTAACGTTCTACATGTCTTTTTAATTATTTATTTGCTCTTGCAAAGTTTCAACTTTAAATTAAAGTACAACTGATTAAACTTGAATTAATTATTTAAAGTTTTTATTGAATAGTGATCTTCTAATATTCCATAAATCATGTTATGTAGTTATTTATTTCATCTAGACCCTTTTTATAGATGCATTTCTATTATTAAAGTTTTAGATATTAGCCATTAGACCTTGAATATATATATATATATAATAAAATATTAAACCATGCACGGAGAAAGATCTTCTCTGTGAAACCATGTCTGTCTTAAATAAAGCTGATTTATGTAATTAAAAATGAAGTAAAAGTTACAAAAAGTTTTCTTTATATTTTCTTGTTAGAAAAAGCATGTTTCATATTTATTTCATTTCATGCAGGCACGTGCTGAAAATTAAATTTTTATACGTTTAATTTGCAATAATTATTTATTTTCTAATTTTGAGTTTTTGTCAATCTGATGCAACATATTTATAAAAGATAATCCCCCCCCTTTCACTCATAATGTACTCGTGCAGATTTAATTTTATTGTTTTGTCCAAAAAATATTGTTAAATCTGTCTAAAAATTCGTTAAAAGTAGGAGCTTAAATTATATGTTAAAATATTGATACCATTATAAAGCTAATTTTTTAATCTTTAACTAGATGTAAAAATCATCTTTGTGCGATGATATTTTCGGAAATTAAGCGAAAATAAGTCGAAATTTCACTAAATTTTTAATTAATGAAATTCTAACAAAAAAATCGGAAATAGGGCTCGGAGGTGCACATTCCCGACCTCCAAGGTATACATGTACCAAATTTGGTAGCTGTAGGTCCAACGGTCTGACCTGTAGAGCGCCAACACACACACATTGATTTTTATTATTAGTGTAGATCCGACTAGAGGGCGCCACAACAGCTGCATGCAGGTTGCGTATTGATGTAGTTTTGTCGTCCTATGTTACAAATGTAGCTATTGGCGACAGCGAGGACCGAACTCGCAACCTGATAGTTCTTAACCAGATAACATGATAAAAGTGATCACTCTGTCTTGAGGATGTTGTCTGGCTTATAAAGCTTCCAATACAGCTGCAATAGGACAAGAGCCCTGGAAAAATCATACAGCATCCCTTAGCTGAAAGAAACTCTTTCGGTAATGAATCGCATCCACCGATTAGACGCCTCTCGTACTCTTTTGCCCTGGCCTGGATTCAAACGAAGGACCTCCCAGACATTGCTCTTCCACTCTCATCCCCACGATTCTCGTGTCTTATTGCTGGCACCGTTTACGGATGGACAGACACCAGATCAGAGCCCCACCCGCAAAGGAACACCATCTCCAACGCATGAATCATCCACCCTGCCATGCAAAACAAACGAAACCTGATAGTCACTTTCCATTTCCAGAGCGCATGGGAGAATGCCACCTCTGTTATGACTGCTGATGATTCAGAATTGGATTCTGTCAAAAAGATCTAATGATTTTCCAGAAATGCGATTTGGCAGCTTTGCGAGGATCGAGTTTCTACATTTTGAGTTTCCCATTTCGGATTTACCTGTGTTTTTTTTCGCTGCTGTGAAATGGCGCCAGTAATTCCCGATATTAATAGCCCGGTCATTACGATGAGAAGGCTCGGCCTTGGCGAGATTGGTGTTTTGGAACGTTGTCATATCTCGTTTTATTTTTTGATGACGAGATTATTTCGCCACTTTGTGACAGTCATGGCGCCCAGGAGATGTTTGTGACATTAAAGAGTTTCGATGTGTCAGTAATCAGTCTTTCAGCGAAGTGGGGGAGGGAGGGGTATTTAGGTTTAATTGCTGACGGTTGTTTTTCAGGCAATTTGGCTTTCGAAAGACGAAATGGATGCTGAAAAAGAAATATGAAGTTTCGCTGACTTTCAATTTAAGGTATAAGACTACGTTAAAAACGCTGGCTATTGACCACATTGACGAATTATTATAATTTCTTGTAGTTCATTCCAAAGCAGCTTATCTTACAGCTTATCAAAATAGCTTTATCGCCTGGCCAGGGAAATTTTAAGCAAAACATATTTTTCTGCTAATATTTCTCTTTAATTTCAATTGTTTGAAATCTTTCATTTTTATAAAAATTCTCCAGATATTTAAGTAAAAATTTCAGCGTGTGTTTTATATAATATAAGCTATGAAATGAACCAAAACTTTTATTGTTGGTGAAATACTTTTCATTTATAGATGTTTAAAAAAAATTGTGAATTTATTTAAAATATATATATATATACGTATATTTTGACCCGTAACTTCTTTGCATCTCAAAATATTTCTTAGATTTTGGTTCATTTCATTCATCATTGTATTCTACAACTTGTGTGCAAAGAAAAATAGGATTGATTCATTACAATTTTATGTAGTGTTAACCGTTTGGGTTCAATTTCATTACAACTTACTATTAATTTTCCTATACCTCAAAATATATTATGTTTTTAAGTAATTGTTTTTGTTTTTATAGTGTTTATAATTGACAATTCATCGAAAAAAATAATTTTATAAAAAATCCTATTTTTCAAATTTTTTCCTTCGAATGTAGTCAGATACCTTAAATGACTGGAAGTACACAAAAGTCGACTGTAATACACAAAACCTTGACTATTTTTATTTTGCAAGAGTTTCCTGTTGAAAGGTATTTTTCTACGTTCGAGAGAATTTTTTTAATTGAATTTTTTAAAAACAATTTAAAATTGTGGTTTTTAGATGTATTGTCAATTATAAAATAAAATACTATAAATACTACAAAATTATTTGAATCCATGATATATTTTTAGAAATATGAAAATGTTCAGTAAATTTTACTGGAATTTAACGAAAACGATTAACACTCTACACAAAATGGTCATGCAGCAATCCTATTTTTCTTTGTACACAAGTTGTAGAACATAATGAATGAAATGAACCAAAATCTGAGAAATATTTTGAGATACAAAGAAGTCATGGGACAAAATGCACACATATATGCATTTTTTTCCATATATTCACAACTTAATTTTTCTAAAAACGCTTATAAATGAAAAAGTATTTCACCAACAATAAAACTTTTGGTCCATTTCATTGCCCATATTTTTTCAAACAGACTCTGAAAGTTTTAATTAAGTACATTTAGAAGTTTTTGAGATATGTTAACGGTGGTGAATTTTTATGAAAATTAAAGTGTTGAGAAAATGGATATTAAAGACAAAATTTACTTGAAAAATATGTGACTCTGGATGGTAGGCAAGGCCTTTGCTTTCTTAAAAAAAGATTAACTGTTGTGGAAAGAGAAAAGTCTAAAGTAAAAGAAATAACATTAAAAAATATACTAGCCAATGTGGTTAATAACCAGCGTTTTTTAATCGGATACCTTAAAGTCAGCAGAAATAAACTAGTCCCTTTTGAGTTGAGATAGTATGTTAGTTAACCTTATTCTCTGCTAAGCTAAATCTGTATTTCTTTATTTTTCTTTGTGATTCATTAATTTATTACATTTTTTCACTATAATGAAAATACTTAAGATAAATAGTTTTTTTTTCTTTTTTAATTTTGGGGAAGCTGTCTTTGAAATATTGTCAAGTTCATTAATTCTCTTGGAAATGTAGATACTATCGTTAGTAATAAAATAATGAAAAAAATTCCCCTTAAGAAAGATGAATTTTTAAAAACAATTAATAAATAAAATAATGCTTCACATTTAAAATTATTTGGGGAAAAAAGCAGTTAAAGAAAAACATCATGACGTTATTAGTGAAATGGCATAATTATTTATATTTATCTTGACATTTGATTTGAACTTTGATATTTCAGATTTTTAATTAGTATGCATATCTTTAGTCGCAATTTTTCTATTCATTCGTTCAGATTCGTTGTACATTTAAAGGCGTTAAATATTTAGTTTTCTTTAATTGTATTTTTTTAATTTCAAATGAAAGAATTGAGAACTCATTCAGTGGAAATTTTTGAAAATTATCATGGCAATTTGTTGTTTATTTGTTTACAATGTACTCCATGGATATATATTTTTTTGTTTATTTGATGGCTTGCATGATTAAATATTGTTAAAATTTAAATTCGCTCTTAATACACTATTTTTTCATTAAAAAATAGATTATATAAATAGTTATTAATAAAATATAGTATAATTATTTTTAAAATTAGAAAATATACTGTTTGATTTTGCTTCCAGTTTTGCTTAACAGATGGCAGCACCACTAAAATCCTAATATTAATGTCATGATTTTGCAACTTCTCCTTTTCAAAATATATTGCATAGAATTTATTTTTCACATTAAAAATAATAGTTTGAGTGCATTAAAATTCTTTATACATTTCTGCAGTTACATTCGTCGTTAACCACTTAACTGTTTTATTTTCTTTACAATCTAATAAGATGACACCTTCCATGTTGGGATTTTTTTCTTATTTTGATTCAAATGGAAATCTCTTGACCTATCTATGCATTCGAAGTAATCTTAATATTTAATTATAATAGTCATGAATGGTTTATTATGTTGCTTATAACTATCGAAATTCGAACAATCGATGCACGTACTATTACGAATTCAATGAACCACGTGATCTTACTACCCCGAAAGGAATGCTGGTCGGCTGTATGCAAGAAGAAGTAAACCACGTGATCTTCCTGGGCGGAGCTAGCCGCCAATCATGCAAACATCACGTGGTCTCACTGTTCCTGCTTGTTTATATATATACAAGAGAAGCGAACATCCTAATAACTCCCCCAAAAGACGACCTGCATCTTCAAGTTATTTAACGAACGAACAATCTTCACTATCACGTGAATTATTGCTGTTGCTAGAAAAGCAACTATAATTAATTTTGATTTTTTCACTTACGAGCAGCATACGGGCAAAACAGTTAAGAGGTTAAAAGGTTCCTATATCTGGATATATCAAATCTTGTTTGTTATTAAATCAACAATTCTGACTAATGTCATTTGTTTCAGGATGGTCGAGCTAAATGCAAACGTAAGAAATGCCCAAAAGAAACATGCCCCGTCAAAGTGCAAGGAGAAGATGGCTGCTGTGAAAAGTGCCTCGATTCGGGTACGATTTTTACGTGTTTAAATTGTCCTTAGCTTTTATGTTCTGTGCTGTTTTATTTAAGAATGCATTTTGAATATGCTAAATCTGTATGTTAAGCTTTTATTTTAAACAAGATAATCAAATAAATTATCATTACGTATTGATAATGCTTACATGATGATTGCTGTGAAAAGTGGCTCGATTCGGGTACGATTTCTACTTGTTTAAACTGTTTTTAATTTTTATGTTCTGTTCTGTTTTATTGAAGAATACATTTTGAATATACTGAATTTGTATTTCAAGTTTTTATTTTAAACAAGATAATCAAATAAATTATCATTACTTATTGATAACACTTACATATTTTTAGCAATGAGCAAGAAAAATCAGATTGTTTCATTCCAATTTTGTGTAAAGTGCTAACCGTTTTGATTTAACTTCATTAAAAGTTATTGCAAATTTCTCTATTTTCTCGAAGTATATTATATTTTCAAATAAAAGAACTTGCATTTTTAGTATTTTGTGGGTGTGTCTAATGCCACTCGGTCATACCAAGCCGGAATGAGCGGAGCACTTTCGAATGAAGGCAGAAGTGTGCGCCTTTCGTTGTGAACGAGGACCGTTCAGGTGAAAGTGTGACTTTGCTCGAAGGCACACGGCACAACACTATTGAGGAGGCGGTCGATCTCATTCATACACTCATTCATCCATCTTCAAGTAAGAATTGAGATCCAAATCAGAGTGCGACTCCTCCCTGATTCAGTACCTCCAGAGGTATCATTTGTGATGGGAACTTGGAGGACTTTGCAGTCACGACCTATTTAACGTGTCCCAACTACCATGAGCCAGCACGGCGGTTTTTGGCCAAGACGAGGACAGAACTCGGGACCTTTCGGTTTTGAGACTTTCGCTCTACCAACCAGGCTACCGTGGCCTCTAGTATTTTGTATTATAATTGAC
The DNA here is from genome assembly GCA_026543055.1 of Argiope trifasciata. Lineage (NCBI taxonomy): Eukaryota > Metazoa > Arthropoda > Arachnida > Araneae > Araneidae > Argiope > Argiope trifasciata. Next base: position 142,158 of record JAPMOQ010001126.1, on the reverse strand, counting down.
AATACATTGTAAAAACTATTCTTTTTCCTTCGAACGTAGTCGGATATCTCAATATAACTAAACTAAACTAAAACAAAACCTTTTTCTCTCCGCAGCGTCTTCAGAATCGTCGTCGCGATCTTCGGAAGGCAAAGGTAAGAAGAAGAGGAAAGAGCGCGAGCGAAGACACCGCAAGACCAGACAACCGAAAGAGAAGCAGCAGCAGCAGCAGCACTGATGACACCCCTGGTGCCGCCCCGGCCTCTTCTTCTCACGGCGCCCCCCTTCGCTTGTATATATAGTTCTCAACCAGCGGGCCGCCTTTATTTATTTCAAAAGACTGCTTCTTCGTGTCGTCCGGAAGGATCAGCTTTCATCGCCCAAAGCACTTCTGCCCGAGTCGGAAGGTGCACACAAACACTGTCGCAGAACTCACTGGGCGCAGTCTCTGCCGGCGAAGATGTCGCTACTGTGCCAAAATCTTGTGCCACTGTGCCGAGGGACTCTTCTTTCTCGTAGTCGACAAGTGGACGTTAATGGATTCGACATTCTCTCACGTGCCATGAGGAGTGAAGGGTTCGAAAGGAACTCTAGAGACTTTTTTGGAACGTTGCTTTTTCTTTTGTTGTTTAATTTCATTTTTCAGTGTTGTAATTATATTTCTTTTTTTGCGTTGAGCCATTTTAAATGCTGTAGACGAATCGATTGGAGTAATAACATATATGACTCAGGTATTATGTCTCAAAGAAATGTTTCGAATTTTGATCTCCAAACATTTTATCTTTAACCCATTTATGCCTAAGGTTTAAAAAAAAATGGAATTTTTGAATGAAATTTCTATAGGTTTAGTAAAAAAATATAATAAGAATAACTTTTATGTGAGGGGGGCTTCTAAAAATGGAACAGTAGGCATAAATGGGGTAAGGAGAAACTTGGTATTTCCGAGAATAATAAGTTTTTTTTTTTCCTTTATTATTTTCGAAGACAATTCATTTTGACATTGGCAGCACCAGAAATGGCATGTTAATGTGAAAACGTGGTTGCAAAAAACAAAGCTTTTGTTGTAAATATCAGTTAATTTTATAAATTTTTTAGAATTGATTCTTTTGAAGTTTATAAATTACTTTTAAATGTTATTCGATAATATTCAGAACTACTTAAGGTATCCGATTACGTTAAAAACACCGGTTATCGAACACATTGGCGATATTTTTATGCTATTATTTCTTGTAGTTCAGACTTTTCTCTTTACAAAATAGTTCATCTCTTTTAGGAAAAGGAAGGTTTGACCTATAATACAGGCTGCCAGATATTTTTTCAGCTAAAATTTGTTTTTAACTTGGATTTTCTCTTAACTTTAATTTTCATAAAAATTCTCCATTGTTAACATAATATCTCCAAAACTAATAGCGGTAATGACATAGAAATTTCAGCTCGTGTTTTAATTAATATGAGCAATGAAATGAACCAAAAGTTTGATTATTGGTGAAATACTTTTTCATTTATAATTTCCTTAAGAAAAATTAAATTATCATTTAATGTAAAAAATGTATATATATATGTGCATTTTAAACCAAAACTCTTTTGCATCTCAAGATTTTTTTTTTAGATTTTGGTTCATTTCATTCATCATTATATTCTATAACTTGAGTACAAAGAAAAGTAGGATTGCTGCATTACAACTTTGCTTGGAGTGCTAGCCATTTTAGTTCAATTTCATTAAAATCTACTACAAATTCTCCTATTTCTCAAAATATATTATATTTTCAAATAATTTTTGTTGTATTGATAGTATTTATAATAGACAATACATCTAAAAATTATAAATGGTTTTTGAAAAATCCAAAAAACAATTTTTCAAAAATTTTCCTTTGAACGTAGTCGGATAACTTAATGAGCTGTTATATTGCATTTTGTCATTTTCTCCACACTCTATCAAATTGAATTGTCCTTGATTTTAGCCTAATTATTTTTTGGTTAGGATTGTAAATTTTTTTCCATGATTGGAAATATATAAATTTTTTAACGGAATTTCTGTCAGCGATTTTTTTTAAATGACGGAGTTTCAGGAGTTTGTTCGGAGTTCAAGGTCGAAATGGTTCCTTTTCATACCACCGCTGTCTCCTTTAATTGCTTTTGTTTCCCTGGTGGTTGTGATGCAGCTTACTTTATGAGCTTATTTCCTTTTAAATTTTAAATTCAAATCTGAAAACAACCACTTATTTTCAATGTTTTTTGGGTTCTGCATTATAATATCAAATTTTTCACATAGTTATATTACATAAACAAATGTACAATCAAAACTCTTTATGTTCATGTTTTGTGATTTATATGAAATGTTATGAAAAGCAAAATCTTTTTTTCTCATACTTTAATTTTTTTTCCTGAAAAAATGCTTTGGAAATAAGCTCTGAAGGCTAATGCTCTGCTTTCACAAAAATTATAAAAAACGCGCTATTGTAATTTTTTGTAAAAAGAAAACATTAGAAGTTAGCATTTTTCTAGTCAGTTTTGTATTGACAATTTTCTGAATTTGCTGTTAGTTCGATTTTTGTAGAAGAGAAGCATAGAAAAATTGTTTATTGATATAAATGTTTTTATCAGCCGAATTTTTTACAACATTATAATGAAAGAAAATGGTGTCTGGGTACTAGAAGTTTCAGTATTTCTTAGAAATCCTCATATTTTTTATCACCTCTTTAATAAACTGACTTTGTATAACTAGTGAAAATAGGATTAATAACTGAATTCATAAATTGAATCTTTGTAGCTTGGAAACTAGCTTAGTGAGGTTTTAAGGTGCTGATCGGTTTTTAAAAGAAGACACTATGTTACAGTTTTTTAAGTGAATGTAATGTATTTGGTGTATTTATGATGACTTTATATTTTATGTGAAAATCCATAGAAAGCATTATCTCTGAAGAGAAAAAGTTTTTCCATTTTTAAAAAAAATAAAATTATTATTTTTTAGATATTAGCATTTAGAAATCTAAATCTAGATTTTACTGAATCACAATTTTTTCAAATTAAAACAAAATTTATAAACGCTAAGCTTTTGATTTGTTTAAGCAAAATTTAAATTTTCTTCTGTTTATCACAAAAATTTCATTAATTTTAAATACGTAACTGATATATGCTTCTTTCCATTTAAATGTTTTGTAATTCTTCATTTTATGAATGGTTGTTTGGAATAGAATTTTCTTTAATTATTTGAAAACAAACAAACAATCAAATCGTTTTAGAATATTAAGCGTGAAATGCCAAGTTAAGAAACTTGCCTAAAATTTATTTAAATTAAGTTCATCGTAGGCAAATACTACTATTGTAAATTTTTAGAAAACTTTATTTAAGCATCATCAAAGTGATTTTATACCAATAAATTAACAATGTAAATGTAAAAAAAGGATTCATTCAGTCCTTTCAGTGTGCCGTTATTAAAAAAAAAAATACAACTTTCTTAGCAGAATGCGCAGTAATTGTTGTAAAGTAAAGTAAGTATATCATTAAATTATATTATTCACATAATTCCTATTAATGTAAAGAAATAGTCCCTTATAGTTTAACCCTCTAAACGGCCCGATCCGGATTGGCCTTGTAAGTTCCATACAGTGGGAATTGACCCTTTTTTAGCCGGTTTCATTTTTAACTCTCTGACTGCTCGATTTGTGGACTGAAATCGCTCCAATTTTTTTTCATATTTTAAGACATATATACGGATTTTTATTATGAAAAACTAAGTTGCCAGAAAAACCAATTTCAGATGTTATCACCTAAAAACATTTTTAAAAATAAATTTTAGTTGAATTACATTTAAGTACTATATATTGCATAATATAAAAAAGTAAAATTTATAAAATTTAAGTAGGGGCATTTATTTTCTTCATATCAATTTGGCACCACTGCCTAATGCTTTGCAAGTTTAGAGAATCACGATCAGAGTCTTCTCTATTTGAGGAGCAGTCCGAAAAATCTATATCACTTTCGCTATGAAAACTGAAATTGTCATCAAGAATTTACTCTCTGTCAATCGCTGAACATTTTCTAACAACCATTTCTGTAAGAAAAACGGAAAAAAGTGAAGTTTGAGCGGTAATACCAAGTGCCCTTTTTATAGTAATGAAGTAAGTAATTTTTTACAGCCGCAGTTTAGCGGACAACTAACGACATCTGTTGACCAAAACGTAAACTAAACGTCAAATACTGTATATAACTTACCTCACTGGCTAAACGGGGAAATGACGGGATGCGCTCCTCAATAAAGGAAAAACATATGCCCGCGGAAATCTCGGAATGAGTAGATTTTGCTACATTTAAGTTGCCCACGGAAATCGCGGGATGAGTAGTTTTTGCTACATTTAAGTTGCCCACGGAAATCGCGTAATGAGTAGTTTTTGCTACATTTAAGTTGTCCACGGAAATCTCGGGATGAGTAGGTTTTGCTACATTTAAGTTGCCCACGGAAATCGCGTAATGAGTAGGTTTTGCTACATTTTAGTTGCCCATGGAAATCGCGGGATGAGTAGGTTTTGCTACATTTAAGTTGCCCATGGAAATCGCGGGATGAGTAGGTTTTGTTACATTTAAGTTGCCCGTGGAAATCGGGGGATTAGTTGATTTTGAGTAGTAGTAGATTTGACTTTGAGTAGTAGATTTTGCTATATTTGAGTTGCCCACGAAAATCGCGGGATGAGCAGCCAGAGGGTTAAACGAGAAATTCCGGCTGTGAAATGAGGGCATCCCCGGCTTTACATCCACGTTTGCAATAAAACTCATTTCTAAAACGGTGTAACTCACATAATTTCCACAGCCCATGAGTAGTGAAAGGGTTAAATGACGTGTCAAGATGAAGTATTATTTTAATATGTAGAACGCGTTTAATAATTATCTGAAAATTGTTTGGGAAACAATTTGTGATTTCTACTTCTAGTCCGGAAGCTGAATGGAAAAGCTTTGTTTGGCATACTTTGCAATCGTTTTGCTCTTCACTGTCCGAGGCAGCGTCGCAAGTACGGGAGTGATGGGCACATCATTTATTTCGATGCGCATCATACGGGTACTTCTCGCAAAGATAAGCATTGAGTAACCGTAAGAATGGATCAAAGCACGCAATCAAAATCTTTCTGTTATTTTTCATTCATTAATTGAATTTTAAATTTCGTTGATTGTTTATTTATGTTGTTTTTTTTTCCCCCAATTCGTTTCTTACAATGAAAACAATGTTTTTTTTCCACAGTCGTCGTATTTACTGGCATTTTGGAATTAATATCATTTAAAATATTTAAAAAAATAAATACCAAAAGAATTCAGAATGCCTCTGTCTCTAAATGTATATTCAACATATGTAATTTTTAAATATATATTGAGAAAATTTGATATAGATTTGAGAATTTTCACTAAAAATGTAAAATAATTTTCTATATTAAGATCACGTTTTTGAATGGAATAAGAATGCATTTTCATTATTTGTAATAATTCTGCGTCGTTTTTTACTATAGATATGAAAATTTTATCAATATTTTGTCAGTAGATTCAGAATGAATATACATTGAGAGACAGAAATAATGTATGTAAATGTTTTTTAAAAAAATATTTATTTTAACCAAAAAAATTTCTTTAGTAAAATTTGAGAACATTGACCACAAATGTTTAATTTTTAATTATATTTTTTTAT
>JAPMOQ010001126.1:124963-136408 GCA_026543055.1 Argiope trifasciata | reverse complement strand
TATCTATATATATATATATATATATATATATATATATATATATATATATATATACATATATAAATTTTATTAATATTTTGTCAATTATTAATATTTCCTCAATCCATTAATTTAGTTTAAAGCGGAATTTGCACCAAACAACCTTATAAATCAATTATATTAGCCAGTATAATATATTATGCTTACATCATTCTAAGTATTAACAATATTTAATAAAAAATATTAGTGATTTTTCTCTTCGTGAAATGTGACTGAAGCCCGTTGAAAAGACCACGAACTTCGCAAGTTCTTTTTTCCGCCCCCCTTCATCTATTTATATGTTGCTTTCACAGACAAAGGTCAAATTCTCAAATTGTTGACCCGATTACTTCATTTCATTGTAATCGAATCTCCCATGTAAGTGTACTTTTGCTGTAGAATAAATAAAAATGCTTTTATAAAACATTTCTCTGAAATCCTGTTTTTATTTCATTTCTGTAACCGGCGCGATTACGAGATGCTTTTTTCACAGAATCGCCAATGACGAGATACTTTTTTTCACAAAATCGCCAAGACAAGATACTTTTTTGCACAATATCGCCAAGACGAAATGCTTTGGTTTTCACAAAATCGCCAAGACGAGATGCTTTTTTGAACAAAATCGCCAATAACAAGATGCTTTTTTTTCTTCACAAAATCGCTAAGATGACATGTTTTTTTCTTCTTCACAAAATCGCCAAGACGAAATGGTTTTTTTCACAGAATCGCCAATGACGTGCTGCACTAGACAGAAGGCAATTGCCACTGAAGTAAAAATGACGCTTGTAATTGAGATTGCTTACAGGTCTGAAGATTTGGATTACATAGTAATTTATTTAGAAAATATGTACCTTTTCCTATTTCTATAAGGTATCGGCTACTTTGGTACGCTGCGAAACCCCGGGATCACCTCGTAATTGAGGATGGGATGCTAACGGCTTGGTGGTTGAATATATGAATAACATCCAATAAGCAGTGATAATACTGGGTAATTAATAAGCAGAGTACATCTTATGTAAATAAAAATATTATAAAGAATATAGCGGCATCGAGTATGGCAGTATTAGATTGTGAATTCAGATTGCAACGAGATATGGTCGCTGACAATTAGCAGACCGAACCATTTCATCACATTGTCCGAATACTTAACGAAAACCTGACTTCAGATATTTAAAATTGAATTAATTATCATGATATTATTTTAAAAATGAGTGTAAACATACTGTTCTTGCTAGGATCCATTTATCATCTGGACATAGAAGATTTCATGCCTATTTCCAAAGATTTGGAAGAAGGCAGAAAAATAAATGCATTTTGTGGAGAAATTGGTACAGTTTAAGACTATGTATTGAAATATACAGAGGTCGCAGAGTTAAGGAAAAAACTGAAGATTGTAAATAATGATTTAAGTACAGTACTGGTGGTACCAGGTCATCTCAAAACCTTGAAGGATAGGATGTCAAAGATGGACAGTTTCATTCCAACTGTCTGAGTGTGTGCAGGTGGGAAAAAAGACAGTTATTAACTACCTCGAAAGGAAAGTTAATTTGACTGATAGGTCAATGTAAGGTAGGACAATACTTATTCAGCAGTCGACCACAACACATCCTCTAGATACTACGTTCGGTGGTGGCGGGGTGGTCGACTGTGTACAAAAAGGACCCATTTATAATGCAAAAGAGTAAACTCCTGTTGAAAATAAAATTCTTATCCCTCGCTGAAGAACTTTTTTCGGTAAACATATATGCAAAAAAAAAAAAAAAAAAAAAAAAAAACTCCTGAGCAGTGATTTTTAATATTGTGCTGATTTCTGTTTCTTTCCTTTCTATGCATTTTGCTATTTTATGTTAAGACAGATTGAATGAATGACAAAAGCAGGAAGACTGCTTACATGAGGCATGTAAGACAATAGTAACAATAATTGTTTTCATTTTACCCTTTTTAAACTTGTCGTGGAATTTAGAAAAAAATAGTTACATTAATCCGCTTCAAGTTTTAACTATTGCGGATTCTCCGCCTTTAAAGCGCGTTTCAATAATGTGGCCTCTCTAGTTTTTCTAAGGAAATGCTAAATGGGTTGGCTGTTTTAATGGTTTCACAGATGGTATTTGTCCAAAAAAAGGAACAGTAACTTTCGACTTTATTCCTAATCCGGAACTAAAAATAAGAAAATACCATCCATTGATAATCCAAATAATATCTGGACATTGGAAATAGGCAGGAAATCTCCCAAGATTTGGAAGAACGCAGGAAAATAAATGCACTTGTGCGGAAATGGGTACGATTCACCACTATTTAATGGAATGTATGAAGATTTCAGAGTTGAGGGAAAACCTAAAGATAGTAGATACTGATTTAAGTACAGTACTGACGGTAGCGGGTCATCTCAAAATAATGAAGGATATGATGACAAAGATGGACAGTTTCATTCCAACTGCTTGAGAGTGTTTAGGTGAGGAAAAAGACAGCTATTAACTACCACGAAAGGAATGTTGGTTTGGCGAATCGGTCCATATATGGTTGGACAATACTTATTCAGCAGTTGACCACATCAAATCCTGTCGATACTGCTACGTTCGGTGGTGGCGGGGTGGTCGGCTGTATGCAAGAAGGGTTGGCTCTTTCACAACGACACCCAAATAGATATTCTCTGCTTTTTCTATACAGTTGATCGAAATGGAACTTCAAAGTAACAATGAGAAATATAATAACAATGAAGATAGTTCCCGATCCGTATTTCTTTTAATATTATTCCTTTGAAGAAACTAAAAAATGAGAACAAAATAAAGATAATTTACAATATTAAATCTTTTCCCTTTTCTCACATATCGATAAATCCGTTTTATTTTCACTTCTTGTTTATTGCATTTTAGAATCTAATATGTTATAAAAAGATACGAACAAATATGTTATCATTTTCCTTGTTTTTAAGAGTAACTGTCATCTTGTGAAGCCCATTTAATTAGTATCGTTAGAAATGAAAGTGAATTTTATAAAAACTGAATACGATATCTCAAATATAACAAGGAAATCGTAGAGTTTATGTTAAGCAATTTAGAGTCGACTGAAATTGTAATAGATATTTCTACGTACTTGCTCTTCCCAACAAATTATTCAATATAAACTATTAGCTGGTCCCCAGCGCGTTGCTGCCGCAGAAGTAATTTTGGAAATATCTTTTGAAACTATCTTGTTTAATTAGGAATGATTGACAGAATATTTATTTTCGTATCGAAAATGAATATATTCATTGAAATTGAATGATATATAAAGGAGAAGCGTAAATAATATTAATTCTATTTTTTTAAACTTTATTATTCAAGACTTTAGGTTTGGCAATATTTTTGTTTTGTTTTTCCAACTTCGACAGAAACAAATAACTGCAAGTAATAAGTATTCAAAGTTTCATCGCAATCGGATAGGCGATATGGCAGAGCATATGAGACATACAGACAAGAATTCATTTTTATTTATACAGATGATTATCTGCTTTAAAAAAAAATTTTTTTGACTAGTAAAGCTATGCTGTAGGTTTTCAGAAGTGTAAATTAGATTATAGAGTTTGGAATAAAAAATGTGTATGAAATGGTCAAAGAAACAAAGAAAAAAAAAATACTGACACTTCTTCTCTGAACTTATTTATTTCAGAGAACAACTGCAAATGTACAATCCGAAATTAAATTTCGTTTATTTTTATAAACACAAGTCTCGCGTAAATATTTATAAAACATCTCGAAATAAAATAGACTCAAGACTTCCCCCAAAACACAAATGCAACTTGGATCACAAAGGCGCGTCGTCGCTTAAAAGACAAATTTTTATGAAACAGGACTCGTCCATCTATCAGCAACTGGGGATATAACAACGAAGAAGGGTTCTGTACATTTATTATTTATCACAAAAATTGAACAATTCCAGCTATAGGAAATCGGTGATGGCCAGTCTCTTTTCTTGGCAGTTTTCGTTGTTGTCGAATGATGGTCTCGTGTTGTGCAAGAGTTGCATCTTCCCGCCCTCGTGGAACGTTTCGGAGGGGTACATTTCACCATTCTGCGCAATGTTGCCATTCAGTTTACCGCTCAGAAGCATGTGATCCAGTCGACTGCTTTCACGCTCGGCCGACCTCTCACGGTTCAAGTTCTGAATGTGGCTGAAATTGTCTTCGCATTTGTCCCTGTATTTCAAAAAATCATCCATTTGCGGTTCGTGTCGCTTACAGTCACCGTTGGCGCGGTTGGCGATCTCTTTGGCCCATTTTTGGCTTTCAGACGATCCATCTTTGTCAGTATCCAGCTTTTCCGTTTTGGGCCGACTCCCGCTCACTTTCCTTCTGACACGTGCGTTTCCTTTGTTATCGCTGCTTTCCCGACGTGGCAGATGGCTCTTTCTAGGAGAGCGATTCGATAACCTGTCCTTTCTGAGATCCTTTCTAGGAGAATTCGAATTCTGTTCGTCTCTGTTGTTGTTATCGAAAGGAATGGCGTTCACCCACAGGCCTTCATTGCGATTTTCTCCCGATTTCTTGCAATGATTGTCCTTGTTCAAGTCAGTGGTCTTTGAATCATCTGGTCTGTTATGGAGATTTTTTTCTATTTTATCCACCCTTACAGGGAGACCGCTTGGTTTTTGATCCTTTCCACTTTCTCTTCGGTGCACCGGTGTTGGTAGTTTGCTCCTAAAAGATCCTTCTTTCGGCCAGATGCTACTTCCTACATCATCAGATCTTCTGCGATCGCTAGACCTCAGTTCCAATCCAGGTCTGCTCCTGCTGCGGCTGTCCCTTCTCTCCACCCTCTGTGCAACTTCATTCTCAAGAGGCAGAGGGTTCGATCTGAGATTGTTGAGGTTCTTATCTGGCTTCCTCTCTTCATTCTTAGAGTCTTTGCAGAGTACACCGTTGCACCGAAGCCCACTGGGATCGAGTTTGGGGAACCTGTTATTGTTACTGTTTAAATTGCATGCGAAGTTAACGCTTTGCATTTCAATTTCTATTTTTTGATCGGGACTTGTCTGGGAAATACCACCAGTGAGTTCTGAGAAGTTGAGGGGAGAGTTTGGATTGCTCGTCAGGAAATTTGATCGAGGATCGCTACGAGTCCTGCCTTCACGTCGTCTCATACCACATCTGTTGCCACGATTATCACTCTCCCTTCTTCGCAATTCTTTAGATTTCGAAGGAGATTTCCCACACGCTTTCTTGCTCGAACTCTCCTGTCTCTCTGGTTTATTTAGTTGCCCATAGATGGACTTGGATTCATCAAGATTCTTGTTCCTAAAGCTATCCTCACAATGAAGATTCTGGTCATCAGTTTCTGCCTGTTTTTTATCCAAATACTGATCACTCTGGGCAAATATATTCTCTTTTGTTCCGAAAAGATTTTCATAATGCTTCCCACTGAGTTTTGGTTCACATTTAAACTCATTCTTTGGCTCTTCAAAAAGTTTCTCCAACGCTAACTGTTTGGTGACTACATTTATATTCTCGGACGATGAATCATTCAAACTCTGTAAATGACTTTCCTCGGGTTTACCACCAAGTTTTAAATTTCTTTCATCATTATATTCAGCAGGCTGGACACTCCTTTCAAAAACATTAGAGGAATCTCCCGTTATATCTTTATCATCGCACAGGGCATTTTTACCATAGAAATTTACTTGAACACCACAATTATCTCGCACTATCTTCCCATAAGCATTTTCCATCAGCACACCACTTTCTTTGGCGAAAATATTTAGATTATAATCACCATTATAGACAGGACTATTGACATCAGATATTTCTTCATCGATGGTCGACTTTATGGGGGTGACGTTCGATTCGTACATGAGGTTTTCCTTCCAACCTACGATGGCCTGGTTGGTCATGGATTCTTCCTTCCTTCTCTCATTATGGATGCTGTTCTCGTCTAGTTTCTTCCACGCAGATATCCAAGGAATCTTCCTCATTCGAGGGTGGAGAATGGCCGGATAGTTCTTGTTCGGGGTCGTCGCAACAGCCGTGGTCGGTTTTCTTATGTTCCAGAAAGGATCGGAAGGCTTTCGGCAGAGGAATCCTGACCAGACAGGATTGGTAGATTGTGCTCCACTACCGAATCCACTGTCACCGTTGACGTTGTTCTCAGATCTGGAAGGGGTGAGAGCCAAGGGGTCTAGCTCCTGGTCCACGTTTAATCTATACAAGGACATAGTGGACTCGCTCTTGACGGGTAGAAGGAAGGTGGATTCTGGTTCGTGTTCCAAGCGATTCCCTTTATGATGAATGAGATCCAAATCGTTCATCGAGTATGAAGTGGATTTCGGATGACGTGATAAAGTTCCGAATCGTTTCGGGGAGAGCTCGGGATCTCCCTTATCTGGCCAAAGGTTGGTAGTGGGTGGCACGATGAACAATTTGGGGTCTTTGCAATCATCCTCAGCTTCGTCGTTATTCTCTTTGCAATCAAAAAGATCTCCACCTCTAACACGAGGCACTTTAGGTAGGTCGACTTTGGTGAAAATATTTCCTATAAATATAAAAAGAACAAAATCATCATTTGTATGCACAGAATGGCAATAATTTAATGTACGTTTTTTTTATTCGAAATAAACTTAAGGTATTCGACTACATTAAAAATTCTGGTTATGGACCACATTGCCAATTTTTAAAAAATTCTTATTATATTTTGTAATTTAATTTTTCCTCTTCCCAAAATAGTTTATCGTTTCTAGGAAAAGGAAGTCCTGGTCTATCTTCCAGGATCACATATTTTTGAACTAAAATTTGTCTTTAGATTAAAATTTCTCAAAACTTTAATTTTCATAAAAATTCTTCACCGTTAACATGATATCTTAAAAACTAATAGAGGTATTGACATAAAAAAATCCAGCGTGAGTTTTAAACAACGTGGGCAATGAAATGAACCAAAAGTTTTATTGTTGGTGAAGTACTTTTGCATTTATAGGAAATTTAGAAAAAATTCAGTTGTGTATTTATGGAAAAAATGCATGTATACGTATATATATACGTGTGCATGGCTTTTTCCCATAAATTCATAATTAAATTTTTCTAAAATCCCCTAGAATAATCTACAAAAAATAACAATTAAAAAACATTTACCTGTGTGGTTTATAACCAGTGTTTTTAACGTAGTCAGATACCTTAAGAATTGCATTGTTAAATTAATTTTAATACTTTGGTCGGAAACACTTATACCATGTTTAATATTAAACACTCTAAGAATTTAGACTTACAAATTTGTATTTTAAAATGAAGAAAAGATACGAACCTCGAAAAGAAGTTTTTCTGGAAGGTGGGGTAGCTGGCGACACGAGGGCAGGTTTCATTTTCACTTCCCCTCCACAGGGTCGGGTGTCGTGGAATTCGAAATCGTCGTTGGCAACGGTGGTAAAAGAACCTCCATATATCTCTTCGCTCATGCGCAGATCCTCACTGAGGGCGCTGTCGTCTCCCGACTTGCAGCTGAAAGTGCTGAAATTAGAAATTCGATGTTTGAGAATAAGTGGCAGCTATCTACCTCACATAAATAATTAATAAATTTCAAAGTTTTGGTGTTACAAAAATATTAGGTTGGGGAAAAAGAAATCCTTTATTTTTAAGTGGGCTTTAATACTTCATTTAACATGTTTCGGATTGTCCGATTTTAGGTTAAATATGCGCCGTTTCGTTCGGCAATTTGTTGCTACGGTGGTGGTGGGTGAAATGTCACTTGGTCATGCCAAGCCCAAATAAGGAAAGCTCTTTCGAATGAAGGCAGAAGTGTGTGCCTTTCGTTATTAATTAGCACCGTTCAGGTGAAAGTTGCTCGAACACACACGACACAACCCTTTTTAGGGGGCGGTCGAACTCATTCATCCATCCATCCACAAGTCAGAATTGAGATCAAAGTCGAGGACCGACTCATCCCTATTCAGTTAGCCCAGAGGTATCATTTGTTATGGGAACTTGCAGGACTTTGCAGTCAACGTACCCCAACTGCCATTAGCCAACACGATGGTCTTTGGCCAAGACGAGGACAGAACTCTCTACCTTTCGGTGACGAGACTGATGCTCTACCGACCAGGCACTATTTTAAAGGTAACTTCATCATGCCTCTCTCATAGACGTCTTGGTCCCCTATTGATAAAAAAAACTGTTGTAAACGATTTTCACAATCTTTTCTTGTTGCCAATTTCTTGTCACCAAGAAAGTTTTGCAATGCAAGAAAAAGATAGTATTCGTTTGGTGCCCGTCCCGGACTGTAAGGTGGATGTATCAGAACTTCCCAACCAAACTCTCGGAGTTTCTGGTGAGTCACTATAGACATGTGTGGTCCAACGTTGTTCTGATGGAACACAACACCTCTTCTGTTGGCCAATTCTTGTCAATCGCTAGCTTCAAACGGTCCAGTTGTTGACATTTAGTGTTTGGCCATACGGAAGCAACTCAAAATAAGTGATACTTTCCCAGTCCCACCAAATGTAAATGCACCAAAAAATCGACGAGGCCACAATGGCCCGTAATTAGCTGTTACAGTATCAGGATTATAAACACCATACACAATTTCAGCCTCTTGGCTTGAATTTTCCCCTTTATCAAAGATAAAAAATGTAAAATGTAATGAATTTTCTTTTTGTTAACTTCCATTTTAAAAATCTTAAAAAACATCTAAAAATTTTTCAGAGCAAATTCCCAACTTGACAACGAGCATAAATCTGAAATTGTTTGATCAATGCTTTTAGAGACACCGATCACTACAGACACCTACCGACAAAATAATGCGTTTCTTTTTCCCCAACTTAATAAATACATTTTATAACTGAAACTTTACTGAATTAAAGATATATTTCAAACTTAGCTTTTTAAGTAATGAAAACATTTTTTTAGAATTTTTCAAGTGCTAATATCGTATAAAATAACTAGCAGTACTTGCACGGCATTGTCAGTGGCATAGCATCCAAGAATAAAAATTAGCTTTCACTTAAGTTTATTCTCCACACGATATGACAGGGGCATGTTACGCAAAACCCTGCACACACACACGTGCATGTGTGTGCTTGATTTTACTTACCATTGGACAAGCCCGCTGTTACAAAGATAGCGATTTCAGCCGATAGGGAGGTTCTCTTGTTTTAATAGCGCCAACTAGGGCCAAGAATTCCTCTTTGCCACACTCACACATCACTCATTCGCTTGCCCAACTCCTTTTTACAGGGGGGCACATTCACACACCTTAGCAGATAGAACAAAGAAAAAACAGCCGTGCCAGAACCCGGGATGCCCTGATCATAGGGAAGACGCTCTACCCTTATGCCAGGACGCCAGTTGGACATAAATATAGTTAAGGTTTGTGAGATAAGAAGCATTACATTTGTTGCCAGGGAGCGACCGCAGTTATGGTGCAATGTATCTAATTTAGTTAATTAATGTTTAAACTACTTGCTTCCATACATTCTTTGCATAAAGCAAAAGTTAAAGAAACATCTTGCACGGAAATGCCATCAAAAGATTGATCACATGATGAGGTAATAACACTGATAAGATGAGTTCAGATGAGGCTTGTTATTGCCCGCTGTCGATGCCTCTCAGCTGTTGTCTCGGCATTGTCCTCGTGTGGACACTTGAGACAACGCAGACAACGGTTGTCCCGACGGGACAATTATTGGCCATTGTCCCGTTGTGGTCACGTGATTTTCCGAAAGAAAGCGTGATCTTCTAATGTGGGCAATAATAAGTCTCGTGTGAACCCTCCTTAAATATGTGTAACGGCACATTCGTCTTCCTGACGAGTGAAGACTGCACAAGTTAAACGACTGTAAAGCTCAATGATAAATTATTTTTAATATTTTCTCTTAATTCTCTATAATAATATTTTTGGCTGTTAATTGCAAAGGTGGGTTCACCCGAGACTAACTATTGCCCGCAATTGTTGCCTCTCTGCTGTTGTCCCAGCATTGTCCTCATGTAAACAGTTAATACAACGCGAACAATGGCTGCCCCGTCGGGACAAACGTTGTGCAAACGCTTCTTTCTAACATAAACAACGTGTAGCTCCAAAATACGATGTCCACCATAAGAAAGTGGGTAAAAATTGAATATCTCACCTGAAGTCATCGGAGAGGGTTGCGTAGAAGTTCTCCTCCTCCTCCCTCCACATCTCGAGGGAGGTGAGGTCTGCGCAGGAGAGCTTGCTCAGTGGCTCGGCGTTGCCCCCCATGAAGCAGGACTTGGCCAGCACCGAGTCGCCACCGTGGAGCCCCGGCAGAGTGTACTTTCCGCCCCCTTTGCGACGCGCCTTCTTCCCCGGGGTTCGGCGGTAGTTGGTGATGATGCCCACGGGGGTCACCGAGCCGAAGGTCCCTCGCTTCCGGAAGTGGTCCTTGTCGAAGTACATCTGGAAAGGACCCTCGTCGCCTGGAAAAGAACAATCGGTCATTTGTAACATAATGGAGGTTGTAACAAGTATTTGTACATTTATGTAGGAATAGATGCAACAAAATGCAAATTCCACCTAATTTAGATCAGTGTCTAGGGTCACTAATTAAAGAGAAGAAGCTTTTAAATAAAGACAATACATTTATTTACAGCAAAGAAAAGACATTAACAACTAGGACAGGGCAGGCTATTTACAATAGATATAAAAGTATCGCTTTTAGATGACACCAAGGGTGAAGCCTAACTAAATGGCAAAACTATGTGCCACCGTTGCGTATTAAATAATTATGATATCGAAACGAACGATCCACTCTCTCCCTGTCTACCGAGCGAATGCCCACAGTTCGCTTTTCTAAAATTTGACGTTACGCGTCTTAGACTTTGGATCTACGATATTCAGTAGACTCCCTGGTGCCAAGATAAACCTGAATGTCGAATGGTAATAGCCACTAATTAAATCTCTACATGTATCTATGTAAATAAAAATGAATGTTTGTCTGTATGTCTCTTATGCGCTGCCACACCGCTCATCCGATTGCGATGAAACTTCGACAACATATGGCTAGCACTTACGCATAGTAAAATTATCTAAAGTATAAAAAATATTTTCAGATTTATTTGCCGCATCTATTAACTGTGGATTAACCACCAAATGACTCGCCAAGGAGATGAAACAGATTCATTAAAGATGCTGAATTCAAGCTAGACGTTAACATTTCGGAGATATTATACTTAAATGCATTGTGTGTCTCTGAAGAAATAGTCTCGTCAGAGAGTGTCCGAGAAAGTTTTAGGGAAACCAGTCCTATAGGTTTGAAATTTTAACCAAACATTTAATAATTATTATAGCGTTTTTTGTTATAACTTCCGAAAATATTATAGTACAAATCATTTTGCACCATCTTAGTTTTCAAAAAAATTATCTTGTCAACTATATTAAAGATTTTATGGCATAACTATATATTTTCTGTTTTTAATAAATTTTAAATCCCAGTTTCTAATATTAAACGATAATA
>JAPMOQ010001126.1:68460-91977 GCA_026543055.1 Argiope trifasciata | reverse complement strand
CAAAAACCCCAGACCCCCAAGTTTACCGGAGTTTATTAATTCTGGGGCGATTTTCGACTTGTCAACCATTCCTCGTATTATAGTATAAAATGAGGTATAAACATCAGAATAATTATTATGTGCTTGCTATTCTATACTCACGATGTTTTTTGATTCTAACAAATTGCAGAATAATTTGTATAAGAATGAATGCTATTCTTACATTCTACATTCTTCAGCAATCAAAACAAGAAAGATAGAAGAATGGAAAGAACTGAAATAAATACTAATGCACACTTTCTTAAAATAATTAATTTGTAATAGTTTGATCAATTATTAAATAATTGAACGAAAAGATTGATTCAGGCTATCGTCATAAAATGTTAAAATTATTTAAATATTTTTAACATAAGGAAAGTGCCGTAAGTTTTGATTAAATTATAAAATCTTGAGTTACTTTACAATCTTAAAAATTTTAAGTCTAACTATTATTATATTTATAAAAAAATCTTCTATAAAATAATAAACACTAGATAATCTATTACAAAAGAATAATAATTCAGTATACAAATTTTACACGGATTCTCGAATTCGCATATAAACCAGGTTGCACAAATTTTGCTCTCATTTATAGAAAAAAAAAATGCAATAAAATCGAAATTCTCTTAAATAATTACCTTAAAAAATCTGATAATATCTAAAAAAACCTGCTTCTTTTCAGAGCAAAACCTTTGAGAATTTCAAAGCATTCTTCTTTGAAACCGTCGGTCCCTTAATCGGCCATAAGCATCAATTTAGTGAAAAAATAGAGCGGTGCTTGGCTAAATCGATTCGTAAATGAGAGTTGGCACGACAAACAATAGACATAAAAAGCTTGATTTACGAATCCTACTTTACCAAAGGACTCTACGGCGTTGATGACTAACTATCCGAATCCGGAGGGTTCATGATACTTAGAGCAAAGAGAGGGTTCTTTCAGGATTGAACAAAACGAGCAGGAAAGGTTATTTCCCGTTGGCGACATTAGGCGACCCTTGATGCAGAAAGGGTATAATCACACACTCAATTGACCTAAAGAAGAGGTATAAATAATCAGCCAACGACCGTCCTTTGGCGAGACCTTGAGGGTCAAAAGACGGAAGCTTTTAGGGAATGGTGACCCTTTTGGTTTACGATATTTGTCTTCCTTATTAAGAAATTTCTAAACAATTTATCTGAAAGCAGTAGCAAAGAATTCATATTTACGATTTGCAGACCTTTTAGCCCTTTATTTACCGAATTATGTTGCCATCCATTTTCCAACTTCATTTTTGCACCAGTCGTTTAGTTTCTTTGCAGAATAATCTCAGGGAGCCCAAGAAAAAAAGCAATTAACAGAAATATCTTAATTAATTTAATTACAAATTAAATATTTTTAATTCCTACTTTTATCTTATATTAACTTTATGTTATGTGGGTTACATTCTCCGTGCTCTTTAGAATACCATCCACAAAATTAGTCATAGAGTAAAGATATAAGCTAGATTTAAATGGGGCTTTCAAGTACCATCTGTAAATGAAGGGTTAAAGCGAGTGCCGTTTTAACCCTTAGTGCTTCGAAAAGTAATTCGATGCATAAATATTTGCCGCATAAGATGACTTGTTTATTGCTCCGAAAAATTAATATACATGAATTTTTTTTTAAGTTGAATTTTTCAGGAAAATTAATTTACATATTTTTACTACTCTTAAGTACTTTTATCATTCAAAATTTAAGAAAATAAATAAAACGACACTTTTAAGTACCGTCAGTAAATAAAGGCTTAAACGAAAATTTATTGACATATTTTAAACGATATTTTTTTTTTAAATAATCTGAAAAGTTTGAAATTTTTATTATAATGTCTTTAATTTTTGCATAATCAATAAACAGATTACAAATATATATTAAAATTACTTTTGCCTTCATCGCAATTTTAAGCCTTCAAGAGGAAAGTGTTAATTAATCAAACTAATGATCTCATAATTTATTTTACCTCCTAATTTAGATGACATCTTATTTAACCACATCGCATACAATGACGTGTCTGAGACGCGCATCGAATGATTGAATTTTTAATCTGCAATGAAGTGAAAAGTACTAAATAATTTGAAATGAAAAAAGTCACCTGAAACGTATTATTGTTAAAGGAATTAAAATAACAGTAAATATTCCAATGAGGAAGCTATTAAATTAATCATTTAATTAGGAAGTTAAGTAAATTCGTATGTCAAGTGGTTAAGAATGTTTGGTGTCATTGCAATGCATCTATGAACATGGAACATCATAGTAATGACAACATCTCAGTGACTTTTGTTTTCCAAATTAATTCTTTCTTCAATTAAATAGCAAGCTTAAAAATGTTGTAATCGGATATAAGAATTAAAGGCGCCATTGAAGAAGATATATGATAATCAGGCTTCAAGTTTAAAGAAAGACGAACATAAATATTTATTTAAATCAATGTTAGGGACATGTAAAGTCGATAAAGTTAATTTGATTGCAAAAATAAGTTACAAGAGAGCTATTTTATTCTTTTGCACTTATGTACAGTCTGACAATTATTGTTTAGGAAGCATTCTTTTCACATTATTGTTAGGAAGGGATTATTATAAAATTATAAAAGCCTAAAAACTAATTTAGAATAGTAAAAACTTCCAAATTAATTTTTAGGAATTATGACAAAACCAAAAACATTTCTAAATATTAAAAGAAACACTCATATTAATATATGTACAAAAACACATACTTTTTTTTAGTGCAAAAGGTCAAAACTATCGAAGAACATTTTAATAACTTTTCTTTTTAATCAGATTATTTTTCTCATTAATATTTGAAATATTTGGCCTCATTTGTAGCAAAAAAAAAAAAAAAAAAAAAGCACATAAATACTAAATCTTCATATCATGTAGTAGAAAGATCGTAAAAAAAAGTAGGTTAAGGAAAAATAAGTAAACAATTCTAAACATGAAAACAATACAATCATGACGTATAATAACAAACTGAAAATACTATACAATTGCAAGATTTATCAACATTTCATAAACACTGAACACTCTTACGCCAAATTAATAAGGCAAAAAAGGCAATATGATGTTCCTGCATCACTAATTTTTGCTTTAAACTATTTCGAAAAGAGGAAATATTTTAATTCCATTCATCCAATACAACCTAATCGTTCTTACTATAAAAGAACGCAAAACGTGCCGATTCTTAAGCCCGCATCTCTTACAAACAACCTCCCTGTTCCTCGTCCGAGCCCGCGTGCTAAGGCGGAAGTGTGAGCCACAGGGATGGGGGGGGAGGCATCCGACCTTCCGTTGTCATGGTGACGATGACAAACATCACAAAAAGGCGCTTTCACCTTCCGAGAAGGAAGTGCCCGGGACATGTTTTCGGCCCCGTTCCATTGATTCATATTGAGCCTTTATTTGTGCCACCACACGCAACGACACGAATCGCACGCTTCTCGACTTTTTTTCCCACATTTTTTGCGCACTTTGGAATTCACGTATTTTTTTCATACGCGATTAATGAAATCATTTTGATGAGGCCGTATCAGAGATTCGAAGAAATATAAATGACAGAGTGTCTAGAAAATTTAATTGCATCTGACGACACGAATACTGCGATAGTTCAAAAGGGCCGTTCCTACGGCGCGTCCATCTTTCGGATGAGCCACGCGCTCCCCTTTCGACCCCTTTGATGCCTATCGATTCCCGACAATTTGTCGGCAAAAAGTTCAAATATCTAAGGACACCCAGAAAACTGCAAGAGGGGTCTGAAGGGGAATCGCGTGGCTCGTCTGAATCTTTTTCAGTCGTGTAACCGGCTCTAAATACAGCACACAGGGACTACGGTCCGTACACCCGGCAGGCGTCCCTCCTAGACCCCTCTTGCGGTTTACTGGACTCCTTTGATGCCTGTCGATTCTACCGAAAATTTATCGGTAAATAGGGCAGGCATCAAAAAAAAAAAAAACCCGAAAACCACAAGAGGTGTCTGAAGGGGGAGCACATGGTTCGTCTGAGGATGGACGCGCCGTAGTAACGGCTCTCACAACGGGAGAAGCTTCAGTTGAGCCACGCGATTCCCCTTCAGACCCCTCTTGCAGCTTTCTGGGTGTAATTTGATATTTGAACTTTGTATCGACAAATTGTCGGAAATCGACAGGCATCAAAGAAAGCCACAAGGGGGATCGAGGGAGGAAAGCATGGCTCACATGCCGGGTGGACGCACCGTAGGAACGAACCTTTAGTCTAATTGGGGCCCGGGGCAAAAGCTTCTTTTGGGACCTTCTCTATCTTTTTTGTCCTTAAAAGGCAATGTTAAAAATGTTCATTAAAGAAGGAAACAAAATAAACTTCCTATTCGATTTGGGGACCCCTCTGATCAGAGGGGGCCCGGGGTAATTTGTCCGTATGCCTGTGCCTTAGTCAGGCGCAGACAGTACACTCCCAAGTTTAGTTTTAGTCTAGTTATACTAACGTCCCGTTTTGAAGCAGCACTAGGTTTAGTTTAGTTATATTAACGTCCAATTTTTAAAGCAACACGAGGGCTATTTTGGGACGGATCTCGTAATTTTGAACCACGGTCAGATGACGAGGACGACACCTGAAGTGGCACCCCCCTCTCCACACCACACCAGTGGGAGGACGTTTGGCCTGACATATTTAACGTGCAAGAGACCCCCTCACACGACGGATCTTCGGTGGAATCGAGTCTCGAACCTGAAACGTTCCGGTTCCGAAGCCGAGATCTTACCACCAGGCCACCGTGGCCCTTAAGCAGCACAAGGGCTTTTTGATATTCTACCGAAAATTTGTCGGTAAAAAGGGCATACATTCCCAAAAAACCGCAAGACGGATCGAGGGAGGGGAACGTGTGGTTCGTCTGACGGATGGACAGATCATTGAAACTCGGCTTCACAATCATGTCGAGAATACTTCAGTCGCCAGCTGTTGGCGAAATGAAACGCGTCCTGGAGATGCCTATAATCAGCTCCTATTCCAATATCTTGATTTACAAAACGAAATATTTTATTTAGTCAGTTACTAGACACAATTTAACGTACACTTCCTGGGAGTACTGCCAATTGGCATTTGTGCGGACAATTTCAAGCCATCCCGAGGATATCCAGCAACAAATGTCACTCCATGGCAACAAATTTAATGCTTCTTATCTCACAAACCTTAACTATAGTTATGTCCTGCCGGCGTCCTGGCATAGGGGTAGAGCGTCTGCCCCGGGTTCGAGTCCCGGTTCGGAAATGGTTGTTCTTCTTCTGTTCTGTGAGCTGTGTGAATGTTCCTACCTGTAAAAAGGGGTTGTGCAAGCGAGTGAGTGACGCGTGTGGGGGAAAGTCGTACTCTTGGCCCTAGTGGGGGCTTCTAAAACAAAAGACGCTCCCTACCGGCTTAAATCGTTCTCTTCGTAACAGCGGGCTTGTCCAATGGCAAATGCCATAAGAAACAGCGCATGATATTTATGTCTTTATTCAGAGACTCGAGGCATCACATCAGTTACCTCGGTGGCAGTTACGATCCTACATCAAATGGCGCTAGTATACCACTTGGGGATATCTGCATCCTGTGAACGTCTCATAATCATGTAGAGAAAGGCCCGATTCATTGTTTAAATAACTAGTTAGTCGAAACACTTCAATCGCGAGCTGTTGGCGAAATGAAACGAATATTGGAGATGTCTCTAATCGGCTCCTATTTCAATGTCTTGGTTTACCCGACGAAACATTTCATTTAGACAGTTACTGGACAGAATTTAACGTACACCTTCTGGGAGTTCTACAAATCGGCACTTGTGCGGACAGTTTCTAGCCATTCCGAAGGTATCCACCCAGGGAAATGTGCTGAGCTCAAAAGACAAAAGGAATGGGTGAGGGAATTCCGTGGCCCGAAACAAGGCCTTTCCGTTTCGTTTGTCGTGCAAATTCGGAAGTGCTCGTCTTCCCGCGCTCCGTCTCAAGTGGCCGATCAGGCATCGGCTTACACTCGGAGAATATCCGATTAAATGGAAGAGACATGACAATTTTTTCCCCAGGGAAAAGCAGTTCCGTCTTGCTTTGATGAATCCTAAAGCATTACCGTTGGCTTTCAGTTTTACTAAATCCCCGTAATTTTGTTAAGCAGACTTAAAGCAGTTTGACCGAAATTGGTTTTTACAATACTAAATCCCATACGATCAATCTTTCAGATCCGCTAAGTTTAAATTCTGGTATTGAAATGATATTCTGATGATGGTTAGGTGTGTGCCGAAAGTGGCGTTACACCGGTAAAAAGCTTATAATTACATTAAAAAAAATAGAATTTAAATAGCTATCGAAAGACTCGCTATTCAAACATAACTTTCCTATGAACATGCGCAAAATGTAAAAAAAAGCTAATGGCAGTGCCAAAAAAAAAAAAAAAACGGTGAAATAAAATAAAAGCATAGAGAGAAAGATTAAGATGAATTAAAGCATAGAGGAAAAGACAAATAATAATAATAATAAATAAATGGAAAAATAAAATATAAATAAAGGAAGGAATAATTAAAATATAAATAAATAAAAAAAATATAAATACATAAAATGTAAATAAATAAACATGAAAACTAAAGAATATACATTGGGTCAAACTAAGTTTGAGTCCTTTATCCGGAACAAAAAGTTAGAGTTCTTTTCGTAATTTTTCATACAGAATATTGTCCACTTTTAGCAGTACTGAAATGATATATCAGGCATCGTTATACAGACTGTTCATTATTTAATATGTATTTAAATTAGAGCAACAATTAATTTAAACCAGCGGTGGTAATTTCCCCAAAACTTTCTCTCTTATTCTTTAATAATGTTATTCTAAAGAACGTACTTACTAGTATTGGTACGACAATATCGAAATATTAACCCTGGCATAAATTTACAAGTTTACTGAATCTATCTTGTCCTCCCGAAGCTAATAGTATCTGAAAATCGAATTTGCATTTTAGATTCGTTTTTCTTAACCGATTGAAATCAAACTACAATTTTAGTACCAAATAATGCGCAAAATTTGATATATACTAATTACTGTGTCTTTTGAGTTATCGCGTTTAGATGGCTTTTGAAAGTACAAAGCAATAAATGATCTTCTTGTTGGATTCAGTTCAAAATTTGATGTCTGAAATACGCCAACTCAGGAAGATCTGAATTGTAGAAATACGTCAAAATTTTCAGCTCGGATTTATTTGCATATTTAAATATCTCACGTGCTCCTTTTGTTATTATTTGGATGATTAAGGATAAGTGTTCAAAATTGAATGATTCCTTCTTAAAAGAAGTTTTTAAAACATTCTGAGTTCATACTTAACTCAGAATAACTTATATTTTTTGACTAACATTATATAGGAATGGCTTTCGTAATTCGAGACTTTTTGTCAGCATATGAAATCACTATTTCAAACCTTCACGTTAGTAGGACGATATTAAACTTTCGGCGTAAGACTTAAAGTATATAAGATTCACATACGTGGGGAATATTCGAGTGGAAATAATTTCTGATTTAAAACTGATAACTACTGTCAGTTGATTACCTAAGTACAAATAAATGTATTCAGAATTATTTTTGTAGAAAATTTTTTATGAATTAATCTGAGAATGCCGCGTATAGCAATGCCTTTCCTAATAGAAAGTATCAGTTTAAGAGACAATATATTCTATTATTAAACTTATATTCAAAAGCTTATAAACACAGCCAATTTGAATTGAAAATATTCAGTTTCTTGTTTTAGAAAAGAGATAAATACCTTCAATTGGAAATAAAAACCAACATTCAGTATTTTTGTTTTAGAAAAAAAGAGATAAACACAGCCAATTTGAATTGAAAATATTCAATTTTCTGTTTTAGAAAAGAGATAAATACAGTCAATTTGAAATAAAAACCAACATTCAGTATTTTTGTTTTAGAAAAAAGAGATAAACACAGCCAATTTGAATTGAAACCAACATTCAGTTTCCTGTTTAAGAATAAAAGAGACATACACAGCCAATCTGAATTGAAACAAACATTCAGTTTCCTGTTTTAGAGAAAAGAAATAAACACAGTCAATTTGAATTGAAACCAAAATTCAGTTTCCTGTTTTAGAAAAAAGATATAAACACAGTCGATTTGAATTGAAACCAACATTCAGTTTCCTGTTTTAGAAAAAAGATTGGCACCAAAATTTGATTTAAACTACAATAATTCCAATAACAAAATCATATACTAAATTTAATATAATTAAGTCGTGCGCGTGTTTCAGAAGGACAGACCGAAGTACATTCAACCTTCTGTTGGATTTAATTCAAAATAGAGTCTACAAAGTAGATGTTAAATCTGTACATACAGAATGTTTTCTATCTAGTTCTCTTTGTTTTGCTTATAATACTAACTTTTATTTTGACAGGTAAATCTACTCTGATCAGATTTATCTCAAAATGTTCTAGAAATCTGCTATTTTAATGTAAAGATCATATATTTAACACTCCGTTAGTCGTGTGCCTTTTTCAAACAAATGTGATCGCGCTTTACCTGTTTAGTTTAGTTTTAGTTATATTAACGTCCCCTTGTAAAGCAACACGATGGCTATTGTGGGGCGGACCTCGTCATTTTGAACCACCATCAGATGACGAGGACGACACCTAAACTGGCATCCCCCTCTCCACACCACACCACACCAGCGGGAGGACGTTTGACCTGAAGGATTTAACGTGCAAGAGACACCCTCACACGATGGTTCTTCGGTGGAATCAGTTCTCGAACCTGAAACCCACCGGTTCCGAAGCCTAGACCATACCACCAGGCCACCTTATCTGAAAGATACACCAGTATAAAGTAGTCAAAATAAACTAATAATATTGTTAAAATAAACTATTAATATTGATAGAAATACAATTTTAAGTGGAAAAAAATAACATCAAATCAAATTTTTTTGATATTACTGGCATATTTTATTGTTTACAAAAGAATCAATATATTATAATAGTCATGAGAGTTCAGTATGCAAAAGTGAATCATCAGAGTTTCATGATCGATAACAATTAGTTTTATCAGTAATTATAAATTAGTTGATTCTAAAAAGTACATTTTTTTCTCATTTAATCTACATTTTCCTTGTTCGATTCAGTTCCGCATTCCTGAGAGCAAATAAATACACAGTGCTGCAAACATAAAGTTCGAACCACCATTTTTGCATGAATATCTAGTTAAGTGAATTTTTTTCTGTTTTTGACAAAGTTTGCACCTTTTGCGAGAAGAATTATCACTATCATTGCTGTTATTCACTTAATCATTGCTGTTATTCAGATAATTTCTTCTTCGTCACAATTTCTTTCAGGCGCATGGCATTGGATATTGGTAGGCTGCTATTAACACCCTTTTCAGAAAGTGGTAGCGCTCTATCTGGGAGATACAGTATAGTTTAACACGGTAAAATTGAGAATAAAAACTTTAAAACATGAATAAAAAGTATTAATATTAATTTTAAAAATGCAAAAGTAAAAAAGTTTTAAAAAATGAGGAAGTAAGAGGTATTTACAAAAGTGGCCGCGTTGTATCTCACAGATAATCTATAACAGACGCCTTTTCGAATATCATAGTGGAAACGCGGGAATGTTACTAAAATTCCCTCCAAAACAAACTAGGATTATAGCAAAAAGGAATTTTCTTTCAGACATAGCATTGTCTAGTGATTAGAAAGAGAAATTATCAGATATCTGTCAGATAAGGCGCGAATGACAGAATATTAAATGTATTCCGTCTATCTCAAACTCCTTTCAAATAGCCCGCGTGTTGCTTTAAAAAACGGGACGTTAATATAACTAAACTAAACTAAACCAACTCAAACTCCTTTCTGAATTATTTTTGTAACAAACAGACAGATATAATGGTAATAATATATTTTTCGAATTCAGGAAAGTGAAGATACATGAAAATTAGAGAGAATATATATGAAAATTTCGGGTTAAAATTTTTTGACGATTAAAATACTTTCTCTGTATTTCATATATGAGAAAAAAAAATATGAATACGCGTGACTAAACTCAAAAATAAAAAGAGAAAAATATAAATTCCGTAAAAAAAAAATCCCAGCCAAAAGGTGTTTTTTTACCTGAAAGAATATATCTGAGCAACTCAAAAGCCCCTTATTCCAAACTTTAGTTCAAAGATCGGCGAAAAATTCTTTTTTGGCAGTTCTAATCGTACCATTCTTTAGAGCCGAGAAGATTTTTTTTAATGACTACTTATACATAAAAAGTCCTTCAACAAGACATTCGTCGTTTCATATCTCCTTCACACCCGAATCGATAATTCAAAAAAAAAAAAAAAAAAAAAAAAAAAGGCCTTTCGAAACGGGCAGATGCCAGATCGTCTGAATGGAGTCTGAGGCCTCTCGTGTTGGCCTCGCGCCAAACGATCGAGGGAAATGAGAGATCGTTTGTTTACCTCTTCGAATGTCACCGGAGAAGTAGTAAACGGAAAACGATTTTTCCTGCCCGGCTCTAAGTTCCGGATTTTTTTTTTTTTCAGCGTTCCCTTTCGAATTATCGGTTGGTTCTATTTTTACTCCATTTTTTTCCTTCCATCGAAAGGTGTGGGAACGAGTACAAAAGGCCCCACGAAAGAGAAGTTCGAAAAGGGTGCGGCAGGACGCTCCTCACGAATCGGGTTCGAGGTCATTCGTCTTCCATTTGACGATAACGATCGCGTGATCTCACTTCGAACAGTTAAAACATTTAATATAAATCGATTGATAGAATGTTAATAACTTTCTCAAACGAGTAGTCCATCCCTCAAGGACAGATTAAAAATTTACTCCTTGAGGGCTGGACTTGCACTCCGAACAGTTAAAATAGTTAATATAAATTGACTGGCAGATAGTTAAGGATTTTTAAACATTTCTCACAATAAGCCTTTAAGAAAGGGCCAAAAGTCCAGCCCTGAAGGAGTAACTAAACATTTACTCCTTGAAGAGTGGACTTAGTCAGGAATAGAACGTAGGCTACTTTTTATGTCGGTTCATTCATGTGTTTTTTCATTAAAAACTAACTTTCGTGCCCAAGGGTTGAGATCAAATCCCGCCAAAGATAAGTAAGGCTCCAAATTTTTCATCCCCAACACAGTTTAGGGTTACGCTTAGAAGGATTTCGACCGATTATTTCAAACGATTTTATTAATTGTGTGTGTTTAATGGATTTAAAATCAAATGTTGTTAATGAATCAATCTTTCGGATTCATTCTGAAGTTCTTTTTAATTAAAAGAAAACTGAATAAAGGAAATAAAAAATTTCAGACCTGCATTGGATTACCGCAACTGGCGTAAGAAAGTCAGACATGAGCGTTACGCCAACTGGTCGAGACATCAATTGTGTTTGCTCGTGATGACAACTCTGTTCTCATTTAAATTAAAAGTTTAAAAAGTATGTGTTTAATACTGTTGATCCATAAATAAAATGGATTTGACCGGACTTGACTCGCTGTTTTGTTTTATTTTGGGTATGCAATGTAAATAAATTGTTTTTACGTTAGTTGCGTGCTTTTTGTTATTAAATGGTATTTATATAAGATATTTTTCGTATATGCTTATACTTTTAAAAGTATCGTTTTTAGCTTAGGTTTAATTTTTTATTCCACATAATTTAATAGATTTTCGTACATATACATCAAAATTTCCACGCGAAAAGAGTCGCGGATAATAGCCAGTATATATATACATACATATATATATATATATATATATATATATATATATATATATATATATATTATTGGTTGGTCATGATCACAAATGTTTTCATAGATTAGTTTTTAATTTTGCAGAAATATTTGCAATAATAATGGTGGAGGCAATGAAGAAAATTCGATCACTTTCAATCGAAAATGGGACACACAAGAATAAAAGGGTATATATATATATATATATATCGGAGCCCATTCGACCAGACAAAAAAAGAAATGAAGCGGGAATCTTCTATCTCTCAAGAGAGTTTTGTTTCAATTCGAAAGCGCGCAGCTGAATGATTTCTCTTTTCAAAGCAAATATATCGTCAGACGATTTTTCCCCTTCCCGCTCCCCCTTTCACTTTTTCTTCCCCTGGGAGCTCCCCGGATTCCTTCTAACACTTCTACCAGCACCCCGCCCCTTCCAAAAGGGAGTTAGAAGAAAGTGATGCTCCCAAAGAAATCTGAAGAAAATTGACAAGTTATGCAAAGGAAGCGCCATTATAGTTTGAATGGAGGATTAACTAATTCGCTTTAAGTATCCGACTATGTTCAAAGGAAAGTTTTTTGAAAAATGTAATTTTTAAAAACTATATAAAATTATGGTTTTTAGATATATATTGTCAATTATAATACAAAATACTATAAACACAATAAAATTATTTGAAAATATATTTTGAGAAATAGGAAAATTTGAAATAAATTTAATGGAATTTAACCAAAACAGTTTACACTCTACGCAAAATGGTAATGCAGTAATCCTATTTTTCTTTGCACTCAACATATAGAATATAAGAATGAATGAAATGAACCAAAATCTAAGAAAAATGTTGAGATGCAAAGAAGTTATGGGTAAAAATATACGTATATATGCATTTTTTCCATAAATTTACAACTTATTTTTTCTAAAATCACCCATAAATGAAAAGGTATTTCACAAGCAATACAACTTTTGGTTCCATTCATTGCCCCTATTATTTAAAACACGCGCTGAAATTTTTATGTAAATACCTCTGTCAGTTTTTGAGATATCATGTTAACGGTGGAGAATTTTTATGAAAATTTATTTAAGTTATGAGAAAATGGATACTAAAGACACATTTTAGCTGAAATATATGTGATCCTGGATGATAGGCCAGGCCTTCCTTTTCCTAGAGAAGATAAACTGTTGCGGAAGAAAAAAGTCTGAACTGCAAGAAATAACTAAAAACGCCAATGTGTTCGATAACCATTAACGAATTTAATTATGGTATGGAATTTAAAGGTGCGTCTACTGAAGAACTTTATTATAAAGCTGTTCAATAGTAATAAAAACATAAAACTGAAAACTCTAAAATTTTTGAGCAGTGTAGATTTTGTCTTTTTTAAATACTATCATTAATTATAACTATTCCCTACATGAAAAGACTACGCCCCCCCCCCATCTCGACACCTCTTGTGATTTTCTGGTTTGATGCCTGCCCTTTTTACCGAAAATTTATCGGTAAAAAGGGCAGGCGTCAAAGGAACTCAGAAAACCGAAAGAGGATACCGAGTAGCCAAAGAACATTTTATCCTGCCAAGTTTGTATTACAATTGTAGCCATTTAATGGGATCGCTTATCATCGTCTTTATTTTATTGAAATCCTCTGATACTGAACCGGTGTGTCCAAATGCACTCACCGACCGTGGTGGTCTGGTGGTAAGATCTCGGCTTCGCAACCGGAGGGTTGCAGGTTCGAGACCCGTCTGCACCGAAAATCCGCTGTGTAAGCGGGTCTGGTGCATGTTAAATCCGTCTGGGCCTAACGCCGTCCCCCTGGTGTGGTGTGGAAATCTCAAGAGGAGGGAGCCATCTCAGGTGTCGTCCTCGTCATCTGACCGAGGTTCAAAATGCCGAGGTCCGTCCCGAAATAACCCTAGTGTTGCTTCAAAAGGGGAAGTTAATATAACTAAACTAAACTAATCTGTCTGTCCTAAAAAGGATGTGAAGTGAAGGGAAGAAGAGCAGTTGCGTGGGGGTCGTGGCCATGATTTTTTTAAGGAGTCGACGATAATTGATGAGTTGACGATGACATGATTTTTATTGAGGAGTTAATATAACTAAACTAAACCAAACCAAATGCGTAACAAAAAATATTCGTTTAGAGTGATTATTGTATAGTTTTATCGTCTATCGGTAAATAATCAATCGATCCTACATTTTCGAATAGCATGAGTCCAGAGGGCATCTAAACTATCAGATCGGACTTGAAATCCGTTGAACAGCCATCCGCTATTGAAGCTTGAGATAGAATTAGATAGCGAAATGGGTTAATCTGATTTGAATTTTAAAGATCCAATTGAAGTTCTTTAACAGGTACAAATTTTTTAAAACTAAAATGGGTCAACGCAACGCTGCAGAACACTTGAACATTTCACTCTCCCAACCAAGGCCTCTGAAAAAAAAATTAAAAAGATCGCTACTTTTAAGTGAGCAGTATTAAATAACAAATGCAGACATTTCGGACTGGAATGCCAGCAAGTCCTTGATATTTAGAAACCCGATATGCAGCATTGCTCAATCATTTTTTTTTCTTTTTTTTTTGAAAAAATTCAATTATGAACAATATATATGAGAATATTAAGGAGCAATTATCGAAGAAACAATCATATAATATTTTTAATTGTCATCTCTGAAATAAAATCCTAGACAGCCCGCTGGTAAAGGTTGTCTTTCTCTTCTTTTGATACGATATCAGTTTAAAATGACCACAAAAAATCCTGTCGATACTGCTACGTTCAGTGATGGCGGGGTGATCGGCTGTATGCAAGAAGAAGAAGCAGTTTAAAATGATTTTACCCAATTCAGTCGTTGTTATTAATTGATTAACTTAATCAAAATTCTTGCCGGCGTCCTGGCGTAGGGGTAGCGTGTCTTCCCCGTCATCTGGGCGTCACGGGTTCGAGTCCCGGTTAGGGCATGGTTGTTATTCTGTGTTCTATCAGTGATAGTGTGAATGTCTCTCCCCCCTGTAAAAAGGGGCTGTGCAAGCGAATGTGTGAGTGTCATCTTCATATGAGCTAGAAGTCAGACTTCTGCTCTCTGGGTGCTCAGGGGATTTTACTCTCAGAAGCTACTGCACCCCCTTTCCGTGGAAACATGGACACGACATCCTCATCAACGTAATCCAAATTTTTAAATCCTGAAATTTATGTGGTGGCCTGGTGGTAAGGTTTCGGCATCGGAACCGGAGAGTTGCTGGTTCGAGGCCTGATTCCACCGAAGAACCGCCATGAAAGAGGGTCTGGTGCACGTTAAATCCGTCGGGGCCTAACGTTCTCTCGATGGTGTGGTGTGGAAGTTTGGAGAGGGGGTGCCAGTTTAAGTGTCATCCTCGTCATCTGACAGTGGTTCAAATTAACGAGGTCCATCCCAAAATAACCTTAATGTTGCTTCGAAACGGGACGTTCATATAACTAAGCTAAACTTACATTTAAAAATATTCACATTAAGCGGTATCTACGTTTCGCTGCTATAGATTAACTTACTCTTTGGGAATTTATCTACAAAACGTCTATATAATAAAAGATCTAATTATACTTTTTAATCATTTTCAAATTGATAATCAGATTTTTGAATTTGTTACTGAAGAATATAAGCTCTTTATGAATGGGAAAAAATATTTTATTCCTTCAACGGACTTACACAGCTACTTGCAGAAGCAATATCAAGCTGCTTAACTGTCAGTTCAATGAAGACGAAACTTAACATAAGAAATTTAATACTCGCTTCTCAAAATCAGTTACTCTGTCAGTTCATGCGTCATCATTTTTTTTTTCTTTTTTTCCCTTTTAAATAACGTCCGAACTAATAATATCATATTTCAAGG
Source organism: Argiope trifasciata (assembly GCA_026543055.1). Lineage (NCBI taxonomy): Eukaryota > Metazoa > Arthropoda > Arachnida > Araneae > Araneidae > Argiope > Argiope trifasciata. Next base: position 76,396 of record JAPMOQ010001126.1, on the reverse strand, counting down.
AGCAGCTGCAGAACATTTTTTTTCTTCCTGTAGAATCCTGTTGACACACAGAAAGAAAGCATCTTCAGGGCTATTTATAATTCTTCGCTCTCTCCGTATTCTTCACAAACGTAACTGCGCAGACTTAAGGCAGAATTATCTGTTCCGTGAATTTTAGAGCGAAAAAAATATCGGTAGAACTAGTCTCTCCAAAACTTTCTCGCACTTTTTCGAATAAAAGTATTATAAATTGACTCCCATAAAAAGATTGTGGGCTTTGGCTAAGGCAGAGTTATTCTCACCACAATTTTTTCGCACTCGATTTGTTGGATAAAAATAACAATTTTTAATTTATTCACAAATCTATTTTAATTTTCTTAATTCTTCTTTTAGGAAATTGCATTGATTTTTATCTACGCATAATATGCACGTTTTCATGTTGTTTAACATCTCTAACTTCTATTTCTCAAATTGTAAGTTTCGATAGAATTTTTGTTAATAAAAATAACTTAAAAATTTTCAAATTTGGTATAATATTTTGCCAATATGTACTGCAATTAATGAACAACAAAATAGTCAATCTGTCCAATTAGAAATATTCTAAAGTCGTTTTAATGCCTCAAATATCTATAAAATATGAAAAATTCATGCGATTCATGTAGAAAACTCTAGAGTTATCTGCAGGAGCTGGAAAAAAATCATTTATTAAAATTCTAAACAAGACTGTTTTTTACTTTCTTTCTCTTCTTAGGCAAAAAAAAAAAAAAAAAAAAAAAACCTTATTTAAGGAAAAAAAAACGATAAAAGTTATTTCATAAAAGATGTATTGTATGCAAAAATCACAAAATACAGTTATTTTACAGAGTTTTAAAAGAAATTAACACATTCAAGGCGTGGGATCCTGACGAAAGTATGCTAGGTAACGCGTATCAAATCGTAGTAATACGACTCCGCCTTTAATGTGTTAATACCGAACGTAATTGCACACCTTAAACTAAAAATATATCAACATTTCAATGACAGCACAGGATTCGACATTTTGTACTGTCATTTGAACAACAAGTGGAGGCAATCTTAAACTTCCCAGTGTTTAAGCACCACATATAATTTTGTTTTACAACTTCCTGATTATTGTTCCAAACAGAACAACCTGCACAATAGCGCACCATTTTACAAAGCGAACGATATTTTTCCTTCGCTTTCATCATATCGCAGGAAAGAGCGCAGTTCTTTTACGCGCAACGAAAACAAAAAGGAACAAAAGAGCCTTTCTTCACCACGCGAGACGCCAGATTATTTGTTCTTCCACTCAAAACTACAATGGATGCAAAAGGTTTTACACAGTAGCCGGATAAAGAACGAGAAACTCGAAACTCATTGTTGCAAACGGTTTTCATAAAGCGTCAACTAATCCATTAACCCCGCACAAAACACATAGCCAGGCAGCTCCGAACAATTCTATCGAACTCTTTCATCGCGAATCGTGACTTGGAAGAAAGTCGTGACCCCTCAGCGCAGACGATTTTCTTCCGCCCCTCCGGGATTTGGGTCACTCAGACGATGCATGCGGGGGAGGATGCCCATGGAATGACCTGCTCTCCTTCTTCCATTCGCCGTTTCGCCCCGAGGGATGCCAACTGATGAGTGATTTAGGGAATCGTCTACCCCTCTGGACGAGGATTTTCTCCCTGGTTGCCTTGACCACTTCCCCCAGGGAGTTGTATTCGAATCAGAGCCTGAAGTTCACGGCTGTGAGTTTTCAAGACGTTCTCTCTCTTTTTTTTCGGTAATTTGGACAAGTTTGATTGATTTGCAAATAAGCGTAATTTGTTTCGTTCGTGAGTCGTTCTCAAGCCGAGTTCCAATGCCCTGTCCATCCATCAAAACATGGTTAAACCGTGGTTACACTACCCGAGTTTTTTTAGACGGGCCACGCTTTTCCCCTTCAAATCCCTCTTGCGGTTTTCTAGGCGCCTTTGACGCCTGGGCAGTTTACCGACAAACTGTCGGTTTTCTCGGGTCGTGTAACCCCGGCTTTACACGACCCGAGTTTTTTCAGCCGGACCACGCTTCCCCCCCTTCAGACCCCTCTAGTGGTTTTCTGGTTTTCTTTGATGCCTGTTGATTCTACCGACAATTTGTCGGTAAACTGCCCAAGCATCAAAGGTGCCTGAAAAACCGCAAGAACGGTCTCAAGGGGGTAAGCGTGGTTCGTCTGAAGAAACTCGGATTGTGTAAAGCTAAGGTCCCACGACCGTCCGTTTCACAGATCTGCTCATAAATCAGACCTCCGACCCACTGGGGGACCACGCTCCCCCATAGCTCCGAGGATGCGTTTCCCCTTCGACCTTTCTTGGTGTCTTTGATGCCTGGGCAGTTTTACCGACAAATTGTCGGTAAGTTGACGGGTCATCAAAGAGACCAGAAAACCGCAAGAGGGGTCAAAGGGCAGCACGTGGCTCGTATGCAGACGGGATATAGGCCGTGTAAACGACCCTTTATCCCCTTCAGACCTCTCTTGCGGTTTTCTGGACGCCTTTGACACCTGGGCAGTTTATCGATAAATTGTTGATAGAATCGACAGGCATCAAATGCGCCCAGAAAACTGCAAGAGGGCTCTGAAGGGGGTAAGCGTGGCCCGTCTGAAGAAATTGGGGTAGTGTGACCAGGGCTTCAGGCGAGTCACTCGCTGCCCCTTCGACCCCTCTTGTGGTTTTCTGGATTTCTTTGATGCTTATTTTGCCTCTTAATCATATATGGTGTTAAAATATATGTAAAACTTATTAATATTTCACCACATAGCGCATCTCTAAGTCATCTTGTCCTTCACACTGCTTTAACCCTTTATTTACGGAATTATTTTCCCATCAATTTTTCCAATTTATTTCTTGAATCACCGATCAAGTTTTGGCACAAAATAAATCCAGGAAGAATCAAAAAGAACTATTTTAATTCAATGAAATAATTTGATTTTTAATGTCATCTTTGTTGATATTTGCTGCTTTCTATTGAGAATACGTTCTTTGTCCTCTTTAAAATGCTGTTAGAAGAAATAGTCATATTGTGAAGATATCAGTTGGATTTAAACGGTACTTTAAAGTGCCGTCAGTAAATAAAAGATTAAAGATGAACGATTAGAAAGTTAATCCATAAATATTCAATTAATACGTTTTCCATTATAAAGTAAAAGCTATAAAAAATCAAAAATGTACACGGCTATGAAAGTTGATATAGATCAACCAAAATATAGAAGACTTCATCCATTATAATATAAGTGTATAATAATCCAAAAAACATAATAAATGATGAATCTGAGCGATTATTTTTCTTTTTCGAAAAGTTTTTTTAGGTCTAGAACAGATTGTTTTTAAATGTAATTTATGCAAGGAATCAATCCTTATCAAGCCGCGGAATGTTTTATGGAATTACAAAAAAAACTGATAAAGGACTTTTAAGTATACTAAAAGGCTCTAAATAAGGTGTGTTTTTTTCTGCTTCCTACATTTTCCCTGTTTTTTTTCTTCTCCCGATTTGAAGTAATACGTAATTTAAGAACGTAATCAGTACTTAAAAGGATTTTGCTTTTAAAAAAATCCATTTTGCTTTTAAAATTTCCTTTCAAACATCCAAAAATTAACTTATACAATAAAAAAAAACGCTAAAGAATAAAAGTAAAAGAAAAAATGTCATGGAAGCCAAATTTTCCATTATCTCGACGTCACCACTATCGTCCCTCACTGCTATCCATAAAGGCAAATTCGAGCCATCCGAAACCCATTAGTTCGGCTAACGGCCTCAGTGAATTAAAACTTCCGTCACCCGGTTGGACACTTTAATTTGCCACAGATAGAACAACCCTCCCCCCCCCCTCTGATCCGACAATGCATCTGCGTTATCGATCTAACCTTTCGTAGTTCATCAAATGATCTCACCCATGACACCCGACAGAAAGGTCAATCTGTTTCCAACTGGGAACAGATGTCTGTACGACTTGCTGTATCTCACAAGATGTCTTAATTCATATTCCATAATAGATTTCCTCATGTGGACCAACAACTAATTTCTCTTAATAATAAAGATGAATGCGTGTTTATACGTGCATTAGTGCACTACAGGCTTAGCTGTTTGCCTTACAACTACCAAATTCTTTTCGTATTCTTTTATTTGTCTTTCTCTCTGTGATTTAATTTTTATTTTTCTGTCTTCAAACTGCCTATTTTTGACAAATTTTATTATTTACTAACTACGTTTTAAAGATACTTTTAGTATGGAAAACTATATAAGCTCTTTCGCTTGAAACATTTAAGCCTCCTTCACTTTTTCTATTGACTGCAGCCTCTCTCTCTCTTTTTTAAATTATTATTTCACTGTTTTTTTTTTTTTTTTTACTCTGCCTTTAGCTTCTATTGGATCTTGTGCATTCTGTTGCATCATCAGCATTGAAAAATTATGTTTGAATAGCGAGTCTTTTGATAGCTATTTAAATTTTATTTTTTTAAATTGTAATTACAAATTTTTCAGCGGTGTACTTTGGGATCAGAATAATCATCATCAGAATACCGTTTAAAAAATTCACTCATTGAAAAGTAAACTTGCCATTTCTGGTGTAGAAAAATTCGTGAAAATATTCGCTGCAGAACTTAAATATGTATTGACCCAATTCCTCTAAGACACAGAACCCAGGCATGGCAAAAAATCTTCAACTCAGTCCTAAAAAATTCCTTTCGAAAGTGGATTCGCTCATAAGGACACTTTGACGGTTCTGGACCCTATTCACCATCTTCAACTCAAGGATGTCCTCCGAAAGAACAATTGTACCGGAACAGACCCCGGAGCAACGGATTCGGCTCTAATACTTTTTGACATTCAATTCAGTTCTACTCTCAAGCTTGGCTCTTCAGTCGTGAAATGAAGATTGTTTCTTTCTCTGCACAATACTTCAAGAAGCAGTTATGCTTGTTTCTTTCTCTGCACAATACTTCAAGAAGCAGTTATGCAGGACTCGACTCAGCTTAGTTGGAGCAGGGGGGGGGGGCTCTTTCTTTCCCTACACCCTCTGCTTCACTGCTTCGGTAATAAAGAACCGTGCATAGAATTTGTCTATGCATGGTTCTTCATTCCATTTAGGAGTCCACCTAATATATATTCAATATATTTTTTCTAAAAACGAAATCCAAAGAAAACCTTTTATGACTTTTAAATTATTATTAATAAAATAAATCAGCTTTATTCAAAACAAATGTTATATCTATATTCAATTCAAGGTCCAACGGCTAATTTTAAAAATTTTAATAATAGAAATGCATCTATACAGAAAGAAATGCATCTAAAAATATCATAATTAATTAAACAGTACATTTCATGATTTTTTGGGCTACGAGAGGTTGGTTCACAGTGTTGGGCATTGTCTGATTTCTCACAGAAAAAAATCATTTTTTTGAATCCTTATACGAGTGTGACCCTTGAAAAAGTATTCAGGTCGGATTCTTTTTCTATTTGTTGTAATTTTGATTCTATTTGATTTCTTTTTACTTGGCTTATATATATGTGTGTGTGTGGGAATGTGGGAAAAGGCAGCGACCAGCATTTATGTAAGATGCACTTATTAATATTTAAGGGTACAAAACAAAACTAAACTAACACTGAACACACATAAATATACAGAGCGTGAGCTGTACATCTTGCAGTCTCGGCGTTGAACTCTCGTCTGCTCCAATGGCGGTGAATTATCACGTGATTAATCCTGCGACATGGCCAACATGGCGCCATACAATATGTGATCGCGTTGAGAAATTTTAAGCAATTCCCCCCCCCTATATATATATATATATATATATATATAATATGCAATATAAATAAATCATCATAAAACTTTTTGATGAACAATGTACAATTTTTTATTTTTATGTGCATTATGAATTAATTGTTAATTAATAAATATTAATGAATCATATATCATATATTTGAATTTTTGACCTATACATTGTATATACATAATGCTTTAATCAGATTCCAAGTATTTTTTTAATACTTTATACTGTCATAAAATTATTCAACACATCTTGCCAATAATTTATACAAAATGAATGAATGGATTAAAGTTCAAACAATCCTTTCAATTGTTATTTTTCTTTTCAAAAGCGTTAAACTCTCAATAAGGACATCGCGTCAATATTTCACGGATGTCTGATGACCATAAAAAAATGTGCAATAGTCCAAACCCCTGGTGGCTCGGTTTTGAACGACACCAATGAGAATAAATAAAAATCCCTTCGCTGCTGTGGCCGTGTTTATGGTCTGGGAACGATACAGGATATGGGTTAGGAGGAAGGGCGGGTGTTGCGAAAGAGAAAGGCTATTCGAAACTTCCGCAGCGGAGATGAATAGCCAGAAAGGTCATTTCTCCACCAGGTAGGAATACCTGTACACGGCACCCGTTGCACTGCCAGCCATCGATCTCCAAGAAAAGCCATGGGATCAAAGAGAAAAGCCTGGAGGCAGAAAAATGGGCAGGCTATATTTCAGCGTAACTTTTCTTTAAGGTGTACGTACACACTAGTAGGTGTTTAAAAAAATTTTAACTTTAAAAATCCAGTTTTTTCACAGTAGGTCATTCATATATGTTGAAGCTCATTTCATTGAGAAAAAAACATATTACACTTGTTATTAATTAAATAATTAATATTTAATGAGCAAAATCGGATATTGTTTGAAACATGATATCTTAAATTTTAATTTGTACAGACACACAATTCCAATTGGAAATGATGCCTAATAAGAATCTTCATGTTGTATGCTTCAATCAAGTTATAAAAATGTATAATTTTTTAAACAATTTTTTCATCAACGATGAATACAAAAAGCGAGATTTTTTCCGTAATTCCAACTTTTAAATAGCGATTAAAAATTAATTTCTATAAATATGACTTTGATGGAAGCACAAAACATTTGCTGCTTCATACAGATTATTTTGATGTATAAATAATTGTATTTAGTTAAATTTCTTGTTGAGTTAAGACTGTTTGAATGAAGCAACATAGTGGATAAATATGATGCTTCATTAAATGAGTTAAAAAAAACATGGAATTTTTGGTGAAAGTACCCCAAGAAAAATCTTTCTAATTCGAGTAATATTCAAAATATTTGTATTGCTTAAAAGCTAAAGGGTCAGAGAGCATTTTTAAGCAATAAAAAATATTCATTTTGAAAGATTTTCGAAGTTTCAAGTGTGTACGCATACCTTAAGTAGAAAAAAAAAATTAAATAAAAACGCTTCAGTAAATTTCAATATTGGCATCAAAACAATCATACTAAGAAAAATACTGTGTGTGTATAAATCCAAATCTACCAATTTTTTGCAGATTGTCTCAATACAATTGCTTGGCAAATAATCCGGAAAAAATTGTATTTGAAAAGTTTGGATTTCGTTTTGGGGAATGACGAATTCATTTCCCAACTTGTCCCACTCTCTACTCGTCGTTGTTAGGAACGACGAATTCCTTTCCCAACATGTCCCACTCTCTAGTCGTCGTTGTTAAGCCAGGGTCCCACGGCCTATACCCCGTCTGCAGACCAGCCACGTGCCACCTGTTTACAGCTCTTGCGGTTTTCTGGTCCCTTTGATGGCCCGTCGACTTACCGACATTTTGTCGGTAAGTAGACGGGTCATCAAAGAGACCAAGAGGGGACTAAAGGGGAAACGCATCCTCCTGGCTATGGGTGAGTGTGTTCCCCCAGTGGGTGGGAGGTCTGATTTATGACCAAATCGGTGAAACTGCGCGTCGTGGGACCCCGGCTTTAGGAACGACGAATTCCTTTCCCAACATGTCCTACTCTCTACTTGTCGTTGTGGGGAATGACGAATTCCTTACCCAACATGTCCCACTCTATTCGTCATTGTGGGGAACGATGAATTCCTTTCCCAACATGTCCCACTCTCTACTCGTCGTTGTGGGGA
>JAPMOQ010001126.1:23576-61091 GCA_026543055.1 Argiope trifasciata | reverse complement strand
CCTAGGTGCCTTTCAGAATGTTTGACAGTAATTGTATAGTATTATCTCCAGAGAGAATCCCATTGGTGTCAAACCCTACACGGTTGCATTCAATGTTTTGTCAAAGTAATAACTAAATGAAGGGAACAAGAATACTTAACACATTATAGGCGGGAGATCTTGACGAAGGTATTCCAGGTAACGCGGATCAAATCGTAGTACAACGATTCCTGCCTTTAATGTGTTAATAACAAATGGTGACAATAAGATGGAACCTACAGGGATATAAGAATGTTAATTCAAAAGGAAAATAAATTTGATAAATATCATTGTAAATCTGTATATTGCCCGTATAACCATATAAATAAGCATTGTAGAATCAGAAATCTTCTGGTTTTGATTCTTTTCGTGAGAACATGGTTCGTAGGTTCGGTGGTGTATTGCAGTTATGAATCAACTCATGCAAATAAAGAGAAATAAAAAACTGAAACCACGCTCAAGGATATAATGACTTCATTTTTGAATTCAGTTTAGTTGTACTGATTAGAGTTTCAAAACAACACAAAGGCTTTTTGGAAACGAATGAGATTCTTTGAACAGTAGCCAGTCCATCCCAAAGTAAAAACCGGACGCTAATGCAGTTAAATAATTTTGATTTTTTTTTTTTACAAATAATTATAAAATAATACCTATCGCATTGAAAACTAGACGAATACTATTTCATATAGTCATATCTATTCTAATACTATAAATGCGAAAGTTTGGATGGATAGATGTTTGTTACTCAATCACTGCTGAACAGATTTGGATGAAATTTAGCACAAAGATAGATTACAGTCAGGAATAGAACATAAGCTCCTTTCCATTCCGGTTCAATCATAATTAATTCAATTATTAATATTTCATTTCGGTTCAATGTAAATAAATTGTTTTTACGTCAATTGTATATATTTGTAAGTAAATTGTATTTATATTTTTCGTATATGCTTATACTTTTAAATGTATCGTTTTTAGGTTAGTTAGCTTTTTTTGATTTGTCATTATTTGATAGTTTTTCGTACATATACATCCAAATTTCCACGAGAATAGAGTCGTTGGTAATATCTAGTTCCGACATAATCTGTTCCATTGCATGAGTAAAGATTGGTAAGCACTGGTAGCTAAACTTAGACGACTGTTTAACCTTTTATTTACCGAATTACATTACCATCCATTTTTCAACTTCATTTTCACAACAGTAGTTTAGTTTTCTTGCAGAAGAATCCCAGGGAACCCAAGAAGAAGAAAAATGAAATATCTTAATTAATTAAATATTTTTAATTCCTACTTTTTATCTTATATTAACTTCATGTTATGTGGGTTCCATTCGTCATATAGTAAAGACATAAGCTAGATTTAAATGGTAATTTTAAGTACCGGCATTAAATAAAGGATTAACAAAGTGACAACCTAATGGGACCCGAATGTTTTAACAGTTTATTTCACAACCGGAGGCAATTCACCCAGATGTTGATTCTACCGGTCTTATCTGAATTCGTTTCGGACAAATGTTTTCCGTCCCCAAACCGATTTGGTTAACCCAATTGACAAAGCTTTGATTTTTACAATGGATTATAGAAACAAACCCTGCTTAAAATATATTCTGCACAAGCAATTCCTTCGCCGAAGGCAGAGATAGAGAAAAATCATTGTATCTTCTTCATGTCATCTTCCCTCACGCTCTGGTAAATGCGGACCAGACTAATGGAGGGAGGAGATGACGCCCCAGAAATCGAACGACTCAATTTTCGGTCGAGATCAGGTAGGGACGATAAGGAGAAGGGGTTGTAGCGTGTATCAACATTTGGTTTCCGTTTGCGGTGAACACGGAATCAGCAGACTCGAAATCTGATAAGATATCTGCGATTCAGATGATCAGTTCCTGCATCCGTTCTTTGTTCCAGTTCTAGGAACTTCAATCCTCAGTGGAAACTGAGAGCAAGTTTCCTAGAAGGAAACATTTGAGTTTTGCAATAATATCTGGCTTACAAATGACTGTTATCAACTCTCATTTGTTCAAAGGTTAGAAACTATCTTATCAGTGGTTGAATTATTTAAATACTTTTGATTTTTTATAAACCGTATTGCAAATTTAGCTTCATAAGATTGCACTGCATATAACACGTTCACTGCCCACATCTATCAGGACCATCTATCTAGTTAGAAGCCCCCTTCTTTGCTATGTTTTAACTGTAGTAGAGAAGGTGTCATCTAATAACATAAATGGTTTGGTACAATTACATATTATTTGTAACACACAGTCAATGCGTTAAATTGAATTTAATAATTATTATATTCTTTACAGAGAAATCCTTCGCTATAGAAACAACCAGCATCATTTTTCTATCAATGGGAGAATTTTTTTTAAAAACTGTTATATCAACGAGATGAATTATTCAAAATGAGTAAATTCGAAAACAATTAGTTTCATTTTCAAGCAATACAAATGTTAAGAACAACTTTTTAATATAATTATGGGTAAAAAGTAACATTGTATATATATTTTTTAAATTTAGTAATCTCAAAACAGGTAGAAGAAAAAACAAGATTCCTTAAGTGATCTGGAAATAGCTGTCTTTACCCTTTATTTACTGACGGCACTTAAAAGTACCATTTAAATCTAGCTTATATCTTTACTATGTGACCATTTTTGCCGATGGTAATCTAAAGAACACGGAGTATGTAACTCAAATAACATGAAGTTAACATAAGCTAAAAGTAGGAATTAAAAATATTTAATCAATAATTAAATTAATTAAGATATTTCTGTTAATGACATTTTTTTCTTGGTTTCCCTGGGATTATTCTGCAAAGGAAACTACTGTTGCAAAAATGAAGTTAAAAACTTGATGGTAACATAATTCGGTAAATAAAGGGTTAGTGCATAATTAGTTCTATAAGAATTTAACATTAATATGCAGTAGATAAAACGATTTTTTTTTTCAATTGTTAATTTTTAGGACAGCCACACTGAAGTTGATGATGTTCCAGGATCCATTCTTAGTTTGAAATTAATAATTTACAGTAATTTCAATAAGCTAAGCTCAAGTATGAACTTTAAGGGAAAAAATACCTTGCATCAAATTAGAAATGTTCCAAGTTGATCAGCGTAATTTCCAAGGAATAACTTCTTTAGTGAATTCACAATTAAATTTCATGTTGTGATAAAATCATGGATTCTTATATAATATACCAGAAATTTTAGGATGGAAACACTTAAATGTGTTTCTTTGATTTTCATAAAAAGCTCGAAATTATGAAATAGCCGGCGTCCTGAGATAGGGATAGCGTGTCTTCTCCGTGATCGTGGGCATGGTTGTTCTGTGTTCCGTCAATGAGATGTATGAATGTGCCCCCCCTTGTAAAAAAGGGTTGTGCAAGCGAATGTGTGTGTCACCTTCATTTGAGCTAGAAGTCAGTCAGACTTCTGCCCTCTGGGTGCTCAGGGGTCTTTACCCTCAGAAGCTACTGCACCCCCTTTCCGTGGAAACACGGACACAACATCATCATCATCAATTATGAAGTATGAAAAAATAACCCACTCAAATTTTCACGTCAATTTATTTGATAAATTTTCTGAACAATTATCAGTAAGTTCAAGTATGAACTTTAAAAAAAACAACCTTGCATTAAATTAGGAATGTTTCAAGCTTAATTTCAAAGGAAGAACTCTGTAATGGATTCACAATTAAATTTCATGTTAAGATAAAATCATGGATTCTGATACGAAATGGCATGAATTTTAGAATTTTGAAAACCCTTGAATTTTTTTTCTTCAATTTTTATAAAAAGCTCGAAATCATGAAGTATAAAAAAAAATAACCCCCTCAAATCTTCTCGTCAATTTATTTGATAAATTTTCTTAACAATTATCCATAATTAATTCCTTACTGATTTATTAACTTTACTATGCATCAGTATTTTAGAAATTGCAGAAAAAAATGCATTGTAGTTAACGTATAAAGAAACAAAGCCTTTAAAAAGGCACTAGTGGAATAAAGCCATGAATTTAAAAAAAACTTTCAGCGATTCTGAAATAGATTTATTGATAAATTTGAAAGAATCCTTTAACAACGAAATAATAATTAACTTTACCATGCATCAGTATATTAGAGATTGCAAAAATGTATTTTAGTATATGGATAAAGTCAAAGCTTTTAAAAAGTACCAATAGAGCAAAGCCATGAATTAGAAAAAAAAACTTTCAGTGATTCTGAAATAGATTTATTGATAAATTTGAAAGAATCCTTTAACAATGAAATAATAATTTTCTACTCGTACAGTTGAACAGATCGCTAGCTTCAAGATCTCCTTTTACACATATCGCATTATTCGGTTGAGTACGTTACAGGCCTCAGCGATATCAAACAACGTCGCTGGTTTAAGCCATAAATACTTTTTTAGTATCTCCCATAAAACTGAAGACAATCAAAAGTTCGAGTGACATAGATATATTTTTGGGATCATCGACCTCCGAAAAGAATAGTTCAATCGTTGAACAGCTACCAGTAGTAAACTTATAGGGTGTTCTTAACCCGATGGAAAAGCACATGGTTCGGCGCAGTTTCAAGAGTTGAATGTTTCTGTGGGAAGCTATTTGTAAACTTTTATAGTCTACGGTCAATAAAAGTGTCTATTATTTGTGAAAGATCAGTACTTTAATACAAGACAGGTCTTTAAGCCATTCCAAGTGTTTTATTGGCTTTCTCTTCCTTAATCGGGGTTTACAAGAGGGATATGTTTTTAAGAATAGCTCTTTGTGGCGTTGTGCGAAATTTCGGCCACCCTTGGATCCTAAATCGTATAAAAATCCCATTTTATAGCTTAAATTTTTTTTTCAATTAAATATCAGAAAATAGATGTGTTCAGTACGATAACATGCTAAAGTTTATACTGATGAACATTTCAAATCTTGTAATTAATTTTCTTATCACTTTAATAAGAAGAAATGATTCATTTATGAATGAATCTAAATCGTTTACATTACTATTCAAAACAGCAATTGTAGATAGTAAATGCTAGTACGAGTACTCAAGTAGCACACATATATTGTACAATATTGTATGATATTAAATAATATTCGTTATATTGTATAATATTGTAATATATTAATTTATATAATATCGAAAAATATTGTATAATATTATGCAATGGGATGTGCTACCTGTTCAGATGAATGGAAAATGATTTACACAAAAATATTAATTGATCATATTTTTCCTCTATCTAACATTCGATAATTAAGTTTTTGAAAATTACCTTGAATTTAATAGATAGATGCTCAATTTTGAAACCACATCAAACCTATTGGATTGCAATATATATATATATATATATATATATATATATATATATATATATATAATGTGTGTGTGTGTATTGGCTGGAACTATTTTGTCAAGCAGTTGAGGGTTTAAAGTGACGAGATGCGAATTTATTAACAAGTAAAAGTATATTTAAATTTTTGTTAAGTGAACTAAAAAAATCACACACTGAAATAAGCTTGAAATTATTATATGCTTTAGAGGAACGAATTCCAAAAAGAATACAAGTAGGATTAACAACTCTTTTGCTGTATTGAAAACACACTCACACACCACGAGACATTTCTAATTCAGCGAAGAAATCTAGTGTACTTTCTTTAGCTTCGAAAACTGAAATTATTAAGTTATTTGGAAAAAATATTGTTCAGCTATCTGGAAAGATATACAGAAGCTCCAAGCGTTAAGGCGAGAGAAAAACGTGTTTCAGTAGCGCCAAGCGTTATGGCTAGCGAAGAGAGTTTTCATTGTCCGAGGACACCAATGTGGTGATTTGGATTGGGGTATCGTGCCAAGTTAGACATTGGATTCCGCCACGGATCGAATTCATGACCTTACGATTTACAGCCGCGTAACATATCCACTAGACAAAAGTGATCCTCAAAGTTTAGTGGCTGTTACTGGATTATTAAGCTACCACCATAGCGTCACCCCTAAGCAAGGACACCGGCTCACTCTAAAAATATTTCCATCAGCATTCAAGTTATTTCAAATATGCGTGATGATCCTCATCTATTAGGGGAATTCTATTCTAATTAACAGATAGTTGTCGCTGGCAGAGAAGGAACTTTTGGCACATTTCGTTGTCACAAAGGGAGTCATGATGCTTGCCTCCCCACCCCCACTCCCCTCTCAGGGAATAACGAACGTGATGTTGTCATTAAAAGCGTTCCTTCCGTTTTCTAATTCTGTAACCCTTTGATACCCTGTAGGTAATGAACTACCTCGAAAGAGGTTGGTTTCAGTACACGGAAGTACACAGAGTAAAATTAGAGGTAGGAAATTGCGTAGTTTTTGTCATCTGACTAACGTTTTGTTTCATTCGGTAATCTTCTGTTTTGCTATTGAAGGAAATCACGACGGAAATCAAAGTCTGAGGTTATGACAGGATTCCAATTGAATTGGCAACCCGATTACGTCGCGTTACGATTGCTTCATAGATATAATGTAAATTTTATTCATTTTCGCTACTGTTTTGTGCATCAGGAAAAAGAAATCACTAATGTTACCATTTTCACAAAAATTAATCAGTGGAAATGCAGAATGCATTACGTAGTTCAGTGACTCAATCTGCGGATAGGAAAAATTTGAACCAACAACAACTGAATTACACATTAAAACACACACAGAAGAATTTAAAATAGTGAATTTGCAAAACCCGTAACTGTAATGAAACATATCAAACGGTTTACAATGGATGCTTAGTAAGAAAGAGATAGAGATGTAATTAAATTCTATATTTTTAATAGTTTTTTGACACTAGGAATTAAAGAAAAATTAGAATTAAGATAAACACATATGCTTCTGATAGTTAAAAAAGCATTTCGAATAAAAAAACAAAGTAATATTTAAAGCAGATTAGAAGTTTCTGCCTTTATTTCAAGAACTATTTCTCTTTTCTCTGTTAGAGTGTAGTAGAGAAAAGTCTGTTCAAATGTTATTTTGTTAATTTATTTAGATTCATCTGTGTTTTAGTAGAATCTGCATTAGCGTTCACTAAATACGATGACAGGTTTTAAATTTTTAAATTTTAAACTTGTTCGAATATAAAATTATTTTTTACGTTTTGATTCCACTTCTTAGTTTCATTTCCGTAATTAGTTTCGTTTATTTAATATATTAATTTATATTTGTTTCCTAAATAGGTTCCATTTCGCTTTTATTTTAGTTTACTTTTTGTAATTTAATTCCCAATTAAATTTTAATTTCGATTCCGACATAATTATTTTCGTTTAAATTTTTGATGACTCTGGAAATGAGTTTTAATTATTTAATGTTTTTATGGTTGTTTACTTTATAGATATATATATCATTTCGAAATATTTTGGGTGATTATACTTACAAAGATGTTTCTTTGCTCTGATTATTCATGATCTTGTATAAGCAAAAACTATTTTGCACAATATAATCATAATATATATACGGAAATTTATTGCCTTTCAGCAAAACCAGCAAGTAAGTTGGAAATAAAAACAAATGGCGCTCCAAATTGCTTTTGTTTCATTTTCGATTTGGGTACAAACTTGGGCAGTGGTTTCCTGGTAGTCAGGTCACGGCCTGGGAACCGGAAAGTTGCAGGTTCGAGACCCGATTCCACCGAAGAACCGTCGTGTGAGGGGGTCTCTTGCACGCTAAATCTGTCAGGTCAAACGTCCACTTGCTGTTGTGGAGAGGTAGAGGGCTGCCAACTCAGGTGCTATCGTCGTCATCTGACTGTGGTTCAAGATGACGAGGTCCGTCCTAAAATAGCTCTAGTGTTGCTTTACAACGGGACTTTAATATAACTAAACCAATCCTGGGAACAAACTTATTCAGCGCGCGCGGGAAAGGATGAGTAGATCAGGAGTATTGTTTCCACCAGGATTGCGAACTCCTCAGGGTATCTCTAATCAAATCGGAAATCTTAAATTGGTATTTAACCCTTTCGTCTAAATTTCTGAACCCGTTGACTGCCAACAACGAGATAACTCGTAGATTGCGTTCTTTTCTAGGACCAAACCATGTATGTCATTAGATGACATCTTCTCTACTACAGTTACAAGATAGCAATGAAGGAGTCATCTCATTAGATAGATGGTCCTCATATCAGGCAAAGGTAGTAGCAGTGAAAGCGTTAATTTACTTAAAGTATCCAACTACGTTAAAAAGACTGGTTATAGACCACATTGGCAGTGTTTTTTTTAATTGTTATTTCTTATACTCTTTGACTTTCCTCTTTCCAAAACAGTTTTCCTTTTCTAGGAAAAGGAAGGCCAGACCTATAATCCTGGAGAGTTTTAAACAAATCCTACTTTTTTAGCTAAAATTTGTCTTCAGTTCTCTGTAAACTTTAATTTTCATAAAAACTCTTCACGGCTAACATGATATCTCAGAAACTAATGGTGGTATTTATATAAACATTTCAGCGTGTGTTTTAAATGGTATGGGCAATGAAATGAACCAAAAGTTTTTTGTTGGCGAAATTATCTTTCATTTATAGGTGCTGGTAGAAAAATGAAATCGGGAATTTGAGGAAAAAAATGCATATATACTTCTATTTGTACCCGTAACTTCTTTGCATCTCAAAATATTTCTGGGATTTTGGTACATTTCTTTCATCATTATATTCTATAAGATGTGTACAAAGAAAAATAGGATGGCTGCATTAGCATTTTATTGAGAGTGTTCGCGTTTTGGTTAAATTTCATTAAAAATTTACTTCATTTTTTTCTGTTTCTCAAATTATATTATATTTTCAAATAATTTGTTTGTATTAATAGTGTTCATAATTTATAATACATCTAAAAATCCTTAATAGTAGCTAAAAAATCAAATTTTTCAAAAGTTTTCTTTCGAATGTAGTCGGATACCTTAATCATTTTGCTTGAATATTCTCGTAAAGAAAAACGACTGCTTACTATTTACTATTAAAAATCTATTCCTATAGTTACGCAGCTAAAGAAGGGAAAGAAAGACTATTTCATCCATCACCTTAAAACAGGAGAAATATAAGATAGTCCTGTGTTGAATGCACTCTTGTTGAAAAAAGATACGAGATCCAGTCCTCGTCCATTTCAGCCAGCGAGCAAACAAAAGAGGAAATTTCCAATTAAAACTCCTTCTCGTTGTGTAAGTGGGACGCGAGGGAAAAAAGAAGACAACGAAGTCTCCGAGCAGACACAGAAGGGACGTAAATTGCTTCTTTATTTGGATAAAGTGCGGCGAAACTAAATAAAACTTCCCGAGTGAGGAAGAAAGAACACAGGATCCTCCTCAAGTCGGAGGTGCCCAACAATTTGTCTCAGAGTCACAAAGCGCAGCTGCAGGATTCCTGCTTCAAGTTCCATCGACGCCTTTATGGATTCATTCCTACGGAACACGGAACTGCGTGTAGAACAAAGTCTGCAAAAAGGATGCATATCTGTGAGGGGTTTATGAGCTGGAAAGGTAATAAAATTTACACGCATTTCATGCCGGCGTCCTGGCTTAAGCGGTGGTTACAAGACCTGCACCCGTCTGCAGACGATTATTCATGAGTTCCCCTTCGACTCCTCTTGCGGTTTTCTGGGCTCCTTTGATGCCTGGGTAGTTTACCGACAATATATCGATAAACTACCCAGGCTGTACAATTATTGTTTGATGGCAACCCTTTTAAAGATTTCTACTCATATTAACAAAAGCTTAAATTTTTTTTAAAAATTCGACCTGAACACGATCTTGAATCGTTTAAAATCTGGATTCATTCCGGTGCTACATGTAACTTAAATTCAAATTGTAAGACGGAATAAAACAAGTTTAAGATATAAAAAAAAGAACTACACACACACACATTGACGTAAAAAACAAAACATATGAATTAAACCGAGGGAATTGCAGCATATTCAAATACCCTACCAAACCAGTTACATAATACGGACAACAACTTTAAAGAAATTACCCCACATTTATTATTTATTTAATATACCTGGCACAGAAATGAGAAACGCAAAACAAAACAAAAAAAAGCGCAATAACTTTCTCCTAAGAATCTAATCCCGCCGTTAAACGAGTTTTCCAAAGACAAACAAAGGGGAAGTGAACCAATTTCGGAACATGACGGAAACCCGAACAGTAGCTCGCGAGAGAACGTCAGAAAACGATTTAGGAATACGGAACCCCCTTCCAATATCTTTGTTAAAGGGTAGGGGGTCGGGACCAAATGAGCACTGATGCAATACTCGATTTCTCGCCCATTAACAACCTCCATTGTGCGGAGGCGATGACGCTGGCCTGAATCATCCGAAAAAGCCGTCCGTCCCCTAATTAGGTTAATACTCTAATAACGCGTCGTTATGGAAAGGAACCACTTTTTAATACCCCCGACACAATGGAATTAAGACGTACTCTCTCACCCCTTCCCGTGTCTAATTAAGAAAAGAGACGATCGTTTGCAGAGACGGGGAAGGTGGACTTTGTGGAGCATGCGCGAACAATGCCGGAATCACCCCTCCCCTCGAGATGTTGCAATCAAATCTGAACTAGCATTTGGGCAATAAATGCCGAAATTCTTAAAATTTAATTACGGCATCTTTTCTTGTCAGAGAACTAATAAAAGAACAGTGCTGATTTGATACAATATCTAAAAATTAGTTAAAAAGCTCTTACTATTATGATGTGGTGAGTTTGTATATTATGATGTTGCGCCAAATGAGAGATTGAATTCCGCCAAGAGTTGACTTCGCGATCTTATGATTTGCAATCAAGTAACATATCCGCTAGATAAAAGTGATCACCCATGATTAGTGGTTGTTGCTGACTTATTAACCCTTATGTTCATTTTGTATAGTATACCATACACACCACTTTATAAAAATATATGAAGACTATAAAATAATTTTTAGCCTACATAATCGTTTTTCAAAAAATTTTATATATCACGATTATTTTATTTAAATTTTTTTGAGGTTTATTATAGCCCAAAGAAGCCACCTATATACATTTTTTTGTTGCTTTTCTTCAAAAAAGTAATATTGCTACAATAAGGGTTAAGATACCTCTACAATACTCTCCTACTTGCCACACTGGTGATCTCGGACAATTAACACGTTCTTCTCACGCCATAACGCTTGGCGATAAAAAATCGTTCTTCTATTCACAGGCTCACTGGTGGGGGAGTATTTAAGTGGTATCATAATAAGCCAGTAACAGCCACTAAACATTGGTGATCACTTTTGTCTAGCGGATATGTTACGTGACTGCAAATCGTAAGGAGGTGAGTTCGATCCTTGGCGGAATTCAATATACACATTGGCGCGACTACCACAATACCAACCGCCACAAGGTGACATTTATAATAATTCTCATTTAACAAGAATGTAAAAATGATGAGTTATTTATAATGGTGTATCAAATTTGATATACAAGTACAAAGTGTTGCGTCTCGTTTTAAGTTGATATATTTCATGAATATCCGGTTGAAATTTTAAAATAAGGCCAAATAACAAAGGTGATTGTTAAAAAAGAACAGGAAATTTGCAAGAAGATTTACTAATATTGTCACGTAGATAGAACTCAAGAAGATTCAGGAAGTAGAGTTAAATCAATTTATTAGCTCAACTCTGAACACTGCGACTGAGAGATCTTCAGATTTTATACAGGCAGGGAAAGTTTCAGAATACCTTTCTGGAGACAGTAAGTTTAGTTTAGTTGTACTAACGTCCCGTTTTTTAAAGCAACACGAGGGATATTTGGGGACCTCGTCATTTTGAACCACGGTCAGATGACGAGGACGACAT
Source organism: Argiope trifasciata (assembly GCA_026543055.1). Classification (NCBI taxonomy): domain Eukaryota; kingdom Metazoa; phylum Arthropoda; class Arachnida; order Araneae; family Araneidae; genus Argiope; species Argiope trifasciata. The sequence goes on along the minus strand of JAPMOQ010001126.1, from coordinate 49,279 downwards.
CTGAACTGGCACCCCTTTCTTCACACCACACCACACCATCGGGAGGACGTTTGGCCTGACAGATGTAACGTGCAAGAGACCCCTCACACGACGGTTCTTCGGTGGAATCGAGTCTCGAACCTGAAACCCTCCGATTCCGAAGCCGAGACCTTACCATTAAGCCACCGAGGCCCGGGGACAGTAAGAAAAATCCAGAGCACTCATCTGGCGAATTAGAGAAAGGTCCAGAATCTTCTGGAACATGAAATCAAGATAAAAACAAATTTTACTGCTGGGATCTGGGAAAATCTACTGGGATACGAACACATGATCGCCTGACTATGAGTCCAGTGTCATAATCATTCAGCTATGCAGACTCGGCAGTGCTTCGTTACAAAGCGGCAAAATCTCTAAAGTAATAAGAGTTTAAAACAAAGAACAACTGGAAGAAATTTACTTTCTTTAAACCAATCAAAATTGTTTAAAGATTAACGGTTTATCAATTAAAATTGTTAAACGGTTACTACATAAAGGTTTCGGTATATGGATGTTTGATATTTTGATACCCTTCCAACTAACGTTGGAATTCGGTACCTGCCAAACTCTTTGAGCTAACTCAAGATACGTTTGAGTATGGATTTCTGGATTTTAATTCATTCATTTCACATAATTATTTAATATCGATTTCAGTATTCATGACATTTGCCCTCATTAACGTAGATTTCTTTCAGACCCAGCAAGTATAAAAAGTCATATAAGAATGATTCCTGAAAGCTAGGCGAGGCAACTTATATAGGAGACATTCTGTGTTGCCAAATAATTTCTCGTCATTCCAATTTTCCTTTTTTCAAAGCATCTTTTTTAGAAAAAGGAAGGCCATATCACCCATATTTTCACATATTTTTCAGCTAAAATTTGTCTCTAACTTCAATTTTAATTTTCATAAAAATTCTCTATCGTTAATATCATATCTCAAAAGCTAAATAGAGGTATAAAAATTTCAAACTGTGTTTTAAATAATATGGGCGATGAAATGAACCGAAAGTATTATTGCTTGCGAGATATTTTTCCATTTATAGGTATTTTTAGAAAAATTAAGCTGTGAATTTATGAAAAAAGTACAGGTATACTTATATTTTTACCCATCACTTCTTTGCATCTCGAAATTTTTCTCAAATTTTGGTTCATTTTATTCATTATTAAATTCTATAACTTATGTACAAAGAAAAATAGAATTGCTGCATTACAGTTTCGTAAACAGTGTTAACTGTGTAGGTTCAATTTCATTAAAATTTACTACCCATTCACCTATTTTCCCCAATAGATTGTGTTTTCAAATAATTTCGCTGTATTTATAGCATTTTGTATTATAATTCACAACACATCTAAAAACCATAGTTGTAAATAGTTTTTTAAAAATGTTTTTTATTTTTCCTTCAAACGTGGTCGGATACCTTAATTTATTCCCCACCCAAATGGGTAAATTGTTCATTTAGGTATTTACTACATGATAATATATGTTACACTAAAAAAAATTCAGACCTCATGTGGTATTTAATTACTTCAAACACTAAAATCTATATGTACAAACGATATTTCATTGCGAGTATAGTAAATGGAACTGTTTCTTCTACACATTTTAATCAGATAAAGTACAGAATTGTAAAGACGGGCTTTTAAAATTTATATGCATTTTTAAACTTCAGGCCGAGAGGCTAGAATCTGTTTAATAGAAGCCATTTCTTCACAGTAGCCTTAATTTAATATTTTTCATTGAAAAATTCTTTTTACTGATTTTATCAGATATAAGCCTTTATAATAGCACGCTAATATCATTGTAATTATTTATTCATACATAAATAAAAAATCGATTGAAAATTGCAAATGCCCTCATTCTTGCCAACCCAGTTTCATTTTAAATGACCCATTTAATTTTAAAAATTAATAAATATTTAATTAGAATTTCAAAATATGATTTTAATTTCTTTCGATTTATTGATAATCATGGAAAAGTTCCCACTCAAGTTTCAACGCCAGCTTTCAATGTTTCAGTATTCCATTCAATTCTCATTTTAGCATGCTGTCTAGAAAACTAACCCTTTTCTTAAGCTTCAAATTATATATGTGTATTTTTGTAGCTTTCAGAGCATCTTATATACTTAGAAAATCAAAACAAGACTCCAAGAGTTTCAGAATTCCATCGCTTTCGTTTATTTTCTTCACTTCACCTCATCATTTACAAACCATTGCCCGATTTCCAAGGGTTTATAATTGATCCTTAGTTGTTATACAAAAAATAATATTAATAAAATATGTTTATCAAAGAGCAAATTCGTTTGCTTTTGCTTTTAATAATATTTTTACAGAATTAAAAGTTGTAGTAGTTATAAAATATCTGAAAAACAATCGTCTGCTAAATGTCTGTAAACAGATTATGATATTTACCGAGAACTCATTTTTTCCAGCTTTTTTCAGATAATTAAACTACTTAAATTTGAAAATGGAAGATAAAAATTATCAAACATAAACAGCTACAGATAAACAACTTTTCTAGCCTCAAAAATACGATCATAACATCATTGTCTACTCCAACACATCCTTCTACTCCGTGAGCGCGATTTAATGTATCAGTAGGGGATTTCACATCGATTCGCATAGCTTGGAGGCTCACTACAAATAAAATATTCAAAGAAATATGAACAAAATGCAAAGGCTGGAGTTGTTTTCATTCATGACTCCGTGCCTTTATTTTTTGAACCTGTTTGTAATTGAATGTTGAGGACTGGTTTCCACGAGAAACTCAAGCAAGAAGAGATTTCCGGGCGAGTCCAATTCCCGGCTACAGGCGGTCAGACGACTCGACGGTTTGAAAAGATTTCAGACTCTTTTGCATATTTTTTTTCTATTTAAAATTCAGGTTAGCATTTACAATAGCTTATTTTTCCATCGTTGTGACCTTTAAAACGGTTGTTTTTTATTAGAATAATTCTCATTTATGCCGAATTAAACTTTAAAATAAACCGCTTTTTGACGGTTATTAACGTGACTTGGGGATAATGATGTGTATTTGTGCAACCGGTTTTCATCTTGTTTTGTACTCATGCCTTCACATAAGAGAAATTAAAAAAAAAAAAAATGGTTAAAACACTGTGAAGGATTAGATTTTAGTGATGAGCAAGATGCATAAACATCCGACGAATAAGTTTTTTGAAGACATGGGTATTACAAACTCGATTATCAGTTGTTAATCTTAAAATGCTGGTAAAAAAAATCTTCATTCGTGCATAAGATGTTTAAGTTTAAATATAAAGAAGAAAGCAACGGTAATGTATCATTTTGTGAGAAAATAAATCAAAAGATCTTCAAACATAATATTCATTATCTATTAACACACTGTATATGGGACACGTACTAGTAAGTTTTCTGATGGTTGATACTTGAGCGCGGGTCACGGACCAGTGTGGGTTAGTGTAACATAGTTTGCTTGTGGGTACAGAAATAACGGTATAGACAGGAAAACGAAGCCGAATGTTCTTGTCTACTACATAGATTCAGGAAATATTGAGACGAATAATAACTAGTTTTGACATCGGAAGATGCGGAAACACAGAACAGAAAGGTGATTAAAAAAATCCATTTAGATTTAAAATTCACTTTTTATTTATCCTCGCGAAAAGGAGTGAATTTTGCCTTCATAGATGAAAATGCTTTAAATGTTACCACTCCTTAAAACATGATTAGTTTTATGATTGCTCTTTTCATTTTTTTATAATGTAAAAATGTTTATATATAACATCATACGGAAAAATTAAAATTATATACTACTATAAATTTATCCACTAAAAAATATATTTTTTGTTTACAAAACTCTTATGGTTGTTATTTATATATTTCTATTTATATATTTGTTTATGTATTTCAATATAAAATACGAAAAGTTGGTTAAAAAATGAAATAATTTTCGATCTATTGAGATTTAATTGAAAAACTAAATGCCCGCTCCCGGTGCAATTCCGCTGCGAAATGTACTCGCACACAATATGTTAAATCTAAATTGAACGTGTAACCACTTATGCAAATACATTTATTCAAAGGCATACTTGTGCTGATTTGAGCTCTTTTTCTGTAAATTTGAGGATTATCTGTCAACCCGTGCATAATTGACAGCTTAACCAAATTAGAATAAAATTGTAATCACATAATGATGGAAAAGTCATGACAATGGCATTGCTCTACGCACTATTCGTCATATTTGTTAATTTGACTTGCAGATAGATATATGTGAATTAAAATGAAGGGGTATTTACGTGTAAAATATAGAGATTTATTTAGTTTATTAAGCTTAATGTCATACGTTGTGAGACACGACTTCTAATTTTGAAGTACAGAAAAATATTAAAACTTTTAAACAAGAATTAAGATTGGAGAACCAGCTCGTTGTCTACGGCGGCTACATAATATACTAAAGAAATATAAGACGAATAATATACATATATCGAAGAAATATAATGTACTAAAGTTTTAAGTTCTTAGAAAATGAATAAACGTGTGCAAAATTTTAATTAAAAAAATTCTAGACTCGAATTTTATTACTATATAAAATGTGAAAATTTTCAACGAAATTTTAAGAATGTCTATTCCTTGGACAACAACTTAGAAACAATGAAACAAAAAGAGTACTGAGGATGTCTTTTTTTTTAACATTTTGTTTAAAGTAAAATTGATGCTTTTTGTTATTAAAAATGTTTAAACTAAGTATAATAATTTAAATAAAATAACTGTTTTCGGGACAGTTTGCAATTTAGTAAATAAAGAAAATGGAATCAATGAATGCTTATCTGATACACGTCAATTCCGTTGTAACAATTTCAGTTTTGAATCATTTGCGCACTTTTTTGAAGAGGAACATTAGAACATGAAAATTACAATAAAATGTATCGTTAAATTATATGACTTGTAAGACAAGTTGATTTGATTGAAATAGAAACATTCTTTTTTAGAGTTCGCATATTTTAACTATTTGACATACGAATTTAAGTAAATTTCCTAATTAAATAACGAATTTAATAACTTCCTCATTGGAATATTTACTATTATTTTAATTCCTTTAATAATAATGCGTTTCAGATGACTTTTTTTCATTTAAAATTATTTAATACTTTTCACTTAATTGCAGATTAAAAATTCAATAATTCGATGCGCGTCTCAGATACATCATTGTATGCGAAGCGGTTAATTCTATTATAGTTTAGTTTAGTTATATTAACGTCCTTTTTAAGGCAACACTAGGGCTATTTTGGGACGGACCTCGTCATTTTGAACCACGGTTAGATGAAGACGACACCTGAGCTGTCCCCCCCCTCTCCACGCCTCACCACAGCAAGCGGGAAGACGTTTGACCTTACAGAACGTGCAAGAGACCCCCTTACACGATGGTTCTTCGATGGAATCGAGTCTCTAACCTAAAACTCTCCGGTTCCGAAGCAGAGACCTTACCACCAGGCCACCGCGGCCCAATTCTAATATAGACAGCGATACCAATACAAGAGTATCACGTCAAAAGCGTTTGTTTTTGTCGTTGTCCTTGACTACAAACACCAGTGAACCCCGTCCATTAATATTCCGCGCAACAGGTTTCTGTAGCAGCGTTCCTCATTGATCTGGAACTTTGTTTCCTTCCCTTCGATCACTCAAGGTCACGGGAGATGATTCGGGTGGGAATTTCATCGGTGAAAAACGGGAAAGTTCGCAAACGCATCAGCGATCCCGTAGCTCAGAGTGTCACAGAAACGACGTTCCACGCAATGCAACATTCCAGCGTAATGGGTTGTGAGATCAGACCGAAACGGAGATGGAACCACAAAAATCTGATAATGTAGTGGGATATTCGACAACGCATCCATCGATGATAACTGAATTCCAGATGAAATAAAAAGAATAAAAGTAGAAATGATATCTACGATCGGAAATTTCAAGTTATCATGCATATTTTTGAAGTAAATATTTGTCTTAATTCATTTAAGCCGCTAACCAATTTAAACCGGTTTGAAACAACCAGAAGACCTTTCTCTTTCTAATATATATATATATATATATATATATATATATATAATAAATGATAAACTATTTATCAGTAATTTCTTAAACACATTAATTTATATGAAATTTTTATGAAAGCAATATTTTTGTATACGCAAACTGCGATCTTCTAATTTTTGAGATTATAAAACAGTTTTATAATGGATTAAGTTTAGAGTAAGAGTCAAATCCTTCAATGTTTCCACTGAAGAAGGAATGAAATGATATTTCCTCAATGGGGGAAAGCGAAAATACTTTAATTAAAACTGTTATTAAAAGCGAATGAAGTTTTTTGAACATATTATAAAAATTAAATTAATTTCCTGGAGAAAACATTGCATTCCATGAAAATAACAGCTATGATATCATGGTTTTACGTCAACCTTTTAAAAACGCATCTGCTATCAAGGAAGAAAACATAATAATAAAGCAATGTTGGTACAAGCAGGCCAATTTTTTTTCAAACGCATCTGCTGTCAAAGAAGCGTACATCTTTACGTAATAATAATGCACTACTTCTTTACATAATAATAATGCAGTATTAGTAAAAGCAGATAAAAAATATATGCGATTAAAAGACGTTGAGGAATATTACCATTTATGCTTTAATCATTGCCTAGGCGATTTCGAGCTGCAATCATCCATTGCCTACGTGGTTTCGAACTTCAATTATTTTCTATCTACGCGAATTCGAGCTTCAATTATTTGTTGCCAACGCAATTTCGAGTTTCAATTATTCATTGCTTACGTGAATTCGAGCTTCAATTATTTGATGATTTCAATTATTCAAAACCTCCTACCAAAAACAGGATTATGTTCTCACATGATAATAACACTGCGCCCAAGAATTACACATTATTCTAGTAGGACTTCAATGTCGGTATGTACCAACTGATATCGCTTATACAACAGAGTTCCTGTTCCTTTATGAGAATCGATATCTCTACTGAAACAATTCACTGTCTATTTCTAAAAGCAAACTCTAATTCAACAAAAATTTCAGTGTTGGTTCTCATGAAATTACATACCATATATTTAAAAGGATCAACCAAATTTTCGCGTAATTAATCTAGCTCACATGGCGACATTTTTGAAATGCCAAAAGCAACGACATTTCGAAAAGTGAATAGATTAAATACGAATATGTTGAAGCCAAATGACATTAATTACAACATTATGAAAATTTCCCTCGATAGCTTATTTTCTATTGGTTTTAGCATACTGTAGATTAAGCAGATAATCGAATTAAAACAAACTAAAAATGTAATCTCAAAAACTAATTTCAAATATTAGTAGTAGTTGAAATATGAAACAAAATCCAACAAAACACTGTTTTAAAAAAGCAATACTAATAATAATAAGCCCAGATACATTTATAATCGTTTTTGTCATAATTAAGCAGAGCAATCGGTTCAAGGTACTTAAAAACTCAAAATTTAGATCCGCCCTTATTTGCATATTTCTTAAAATTAAAAGGAAAAACCTTATTTTGAATCAACAAACAATTAGCTTTCTTGGGATTTATATTCTGCCTTTCTACCCTGCTACTGAAATGAATGAAAACACTCTTTATTTTTAGGTGGAATTTCCAAAATAAATGATGTAAAAAATGTAAGTAGAAATAATTCAATCTTGCAAATATTCACTCCTTCAGAATTGAAATAAACATGAAAAAATGAATTCATCACTTCCACAATTTAAAAAAAAAAAATCTTCTATTCTGTATTCCCTAAAAAGCTTTTCCCACATTGCAACATTAAACACTTTCCCTCAAATTATATCCATCTTGAATTTCTTATTGAAATCTTTTTGATATTACGCAACAACCCATTTCATTGTTTTAGCTTTTTTCTTTTTGTTTTCCGCTAAAAATAAATATCCCAGCTTAATTCCATCAGATAGAAATCTAAAAGCCATTGCAAAAACATCCAAAGAGCAAAACGCAGAGCCTATTTCGAAACAATATGAATCGCCTCTGCTGCTAAACAATGCATTCACACACTAAAAGAAAATTATTATTTCCACATTCCTCCGCAATTGTTTCTTTGTGCAAAATGAAACATCTTCGGAAAGGTCATCCATCCAAGCGATTCGACAAATCGAAGTTGCTAAATCGAATCCATTTATTTTTTCTCTTTAATCGAATGCTCTTAATAATCTCCAGCTTCGGTCTGATTGCCCCGGACGGGCCGCTCTCGATACGATTACGATTACAGACGAATCGAAAAGTGCAAACATCAGACGATGGTTTTCTCAGGCGTAAATGAGATATTTTTCTCGAAGTTTATGCGTTTTTTATAGTAGCCTGTATCGGAGGACGCAGCTAGACCGGAAAAATTGCTCCGAAAAAGGCTAAAAAAGCGAGAGAGAAGAGCACAGATTCTATTTTTTTTTCTTTATTTTTTATTTTTTTTGCTTTTTGTTGGCAACTCATTTTGTTTACTAGTTTTAGAATGAGAAATGGGTAGTCTCTTTTTCCCCCCATCAGTTACAGACTAAGAGAAAGACTAAAAAACGATAGTTTGGAGTTACTTGTTTTTTAATGGAAAAATAAGATAAATGGTTATTTGTTTTTTTTTTTTTTGCAGATGTTCAATTTCAGCAGTACCTGCAGTTACCAAAAAATCTTTAATGGTTTATTTGGCAAAATCAGACACGCACTGGAAAAAAGAATTCCTATAATTTTTTTGCGAGAATAAAAATAAAATTCAAAATTAATTAGGCTCTAAAATTTCCTGCAAACAGAACTCTGAAAAAAAAAATGTCGCCAAAAACCATAGATTGTATAATAATGATTGCAATCTATTTTATTCGACAAAGAAATCTAAGCAATCCAGTTCGAATTAAATAGAATTTTAATTTAAATACTAAATTTTTTTAGATATTTTTCTGAAGATTATTGTTATTGTATGAAAGTTATTGTTTTCCAGGTCAAGTTTTGTTTTAAACTCAATTATTATATTAAATTCATTCAGTTACTAAATACTTCAGATTCAAATCAGTTTTAAATGGTTTAATTGTCCGTGAAAAACTAAACCAATTGTCTGTGAAAAACGTCGAAAATAGGTTAGTTAACAACTCATTTTGAAAAAATTGAAGTTTCATTAGAATCTGTTTGAGTTTTGTAAACATTTACATTTTAAAATGCGTATTTGATTTTATTCACAATTGCATAATTATTTCAATCGTCCTTCTTAGAGATTCTTAGGTATGTAGAAAAATCAATTTACAAGAAATCAATTAAAGTATTGTTATCTTTCTCTATTCCGAAAAGCAATTTGAAATTTACAATTATCCCGGTTTTTGATATTCCGAAAGAATAATCACTAATTTACAAAAACAAGAATATATAATGTTGGTAATAATTTTTACCTATAACGTGACAAAATGATTGACGCATAAGATTTCGATTTCCATTGATATATTTTGAAAAAGTACACATTTGAATAAAACATTTTAATTTTAATATTATGCTTTGTAGCAGATGCATAACTCTTATATTCTCTTTTAGTCACTAGATAGTCATGCCAGAGATGCTACACCATAATGCATTGCGCATTGCGAGATTAATGAGAATGAGATGCGATACCGTATTGTTAAGCTGCGCGCGTAAATGTCTTGTCTTTGTGTTTGTTCAGTGTGTGAATGCGGTGATTAAAGAAATGTTCCTGAAAGCATAAGTCCTGTTGCTTCCTGCACTAATCATAATTATCTACATTCCACCACAGCTTTAAATTTATTTTTGCTGATATTTTTAATATTTAACAATGGGGGTCAAATAATTAACAATGTGGGTTTTAATATTTAACAATGTGGGTATTAATATTTAACAATGCGGGTTATTTTGCTCATCAGGAGGTAGCTCCTAAGAGAATATTACGAAAAGAGAAGACACCTCATTTTAGGAAATAAATTTTTGCAGGCATTTATTCTTTCAAGAAAACTAAATATTTTTAACTGTGTAAGGATTCTTTTAAATTACCATTCTTTGTCGATACTTGTTTTCTAGTATATGAAGAGTACAAAAAGAAAATCTAATCTTCAAAAAATTTCGAACCTGAGTTTTTGACGAATCTCTACGTTTCAGATCTTCTTTCCTCATCAGAATTTGTGTTAAAACATTTTTTTTTTTGATGCGATAAAGATGGGACCATCTTACTTTCCAATGTCTTCAACTTCAGTGAAAAATGACCAGTTTCCTCGACTGACCTATTTTTCTTGATTTTTACTCGAACATTCCTTTGTCCTAGTGCCAATTGATGTTTCCCTCACGAAATTTCAAAAAAGCGATAAAACCGGAAGAAACCAGTAAACCTTCACAAAACTTGAAAAATGTTCTGCCTCTTGAAGTAATTACAATTTTACAAACTACTTCACAATCTTGATCCTTGGCACTCGGTAAACCATAATTTAAATTTGATTATTTCTTTCTCAGTACAGAAGATATTAACTCATTTTTTTCATTTAAACCTTTTTTCACGTTCTGTTATGGTTTTTTTAAAAGAAACCTTCATTTCAATAAAAATCTATTCTTCTGAAAAGAAGAGATTATATTCATCGCTTCCATAATTCTTTTTGGCAAGAGTGGCGGAAAGTTCTTGGCGTCGTTTCAAATCACGACCGCTCATATTTGGCTGGAATGTAGAGGCGCTGAAAGCCAGCGAGTGACCTGTGCTTAATGATAATGGCACAAAAGATTCCAGCATTCACAGTTGCCGGCCTTTTTCACTCAGGAAACGTGCGTCCGTCCTCCCTTTCCTTTGCACATGGCGTGACATCTCGCAATTGCTGCTGTAACTGTAGAGCACCAGCGAGCAGAGGGTTGCGAAAGCCAGAAGAGAATAAAGAAAAACTGAGGATTTTTGGTAACAAAGATTCGGATGTCAGATACGTTGTCATTATGAAATCACTAAATGAGGACAACTCACTTTTCTGCAGGAAAAGGTTTGTGACGAAATAAAATCTAAAACTGCAATCTAAGAGTTTTGAGATAAGATAAAGAAAGCTTTAACCCTTTGTGGTCCTATGTCGAATGTGACTCGACATCGCTTTTCGTTCTGACGCGTCCTTTATGTCGAGTGTGACTTGACATCGCTTTTCGTTCTGCAGTGTCCTATGTCGAGTGTGACTCGACATCGCTTTTTGTTCTGGCACGTCCTATGTCGACTGTGACTCGACCATCGCTTTTCGTTCTTGCGCATCCTATGTCGAGTGTGACTCGACATCGCTTTTCGTTCTGGCGCGTCCTATGTCGAGTGTGACTCGCCATCGCTTTTCATTCTGGAGCTTCCGATGTCGAGTGTGACTCGACCATCGCTTTTCATTCTGGCGCATCCTATGTCGAGTGTGACTCGCCATCGCTTTTCATTCTGGAGCTTCCGATGTCGGTTGTGACTCGACATCGCGTTTTTTTCTGGCGCGTCCTATATCGAGGGTTCGAAGACTAAAACATATTCGGGCAAAACTTGATGCAGAATGCGGCAGAACACAAAGCGATGTCGAACCACACTCGACATAGGACGCACCAGAACGAAAAGCGATGTCGAGTCACACTCGACATAGGACCGCAAAGGGTTAAGAATCAATTGAATTTCATCCAGATTACCAACAAAAGTCATTTTGCTGCATTTCAAAAAGGTAATAATAATAATTAATTAAATATAGATTCCCTTTCCTCAAAATTACGAAAAAAAAGCTTTCTTCTGATAAATCAATTAGTAAAAAACATTCAAACTATGATACTAAATATAAAATAAATGCTTGATTAAATGATTTTGGAAAATGTACAACCTTCAGACAAAAAATGTCTTTATAAAATGAATTCCAATTTGTCGGAAAGAATAGCAACGTGAAAATGTATAGAGTAAGTAAATGAAAATAAATTTAAAACGTAGTGGATTCATATTTATGATACGGTATATTAAGCTAAGTATATCATGAAAGTTGAAAGTTTGGTATTTGAAAGTCAAATACCAATCTAGTTATCTTATAACTTTAAAAAAAGAAAAGATTCAATTTTTTCCCCAATCTGTAGTTAATCTAACTAATTTAACTAAATCTTATCATCTTCAGGAATAAATCTCGCTAAGAAATCGGACTCGGCAAATTCATGGAGTAAAGACTGCATTGCTTATAGTTTGTTGGACATAAATTGATATTGAGCAAATTCTAATAAATTCTCATTTTCAATGCTGCAAGATGTGATAGTGAGAAATTTGAACTGCAATAACTTCAGAGTTGGAATTCTCAAATACGAAAACAAACTTCTGCAAATTTCAGAGGAAAAAAATATTGCTTGGAGAAGAGTTGCTCGGCGTTGATGAAAACAAAGAGTGCAGAGCATAGGTTCCCAAAGTGGGCGATAACGCCCCCTTGTGGCTATTTGAAATTTTCAGGGGGTGGTAAAAGACTCATAGAAAATTAGAGGGCTTTGAAATGGCATGGAGGGGCGAGTGGAAATTAACCAAATATAGTCTACAATGACTTCAAGGAACGATTCCAGGACATTTTAAACATGGTCATACCAGAGTGAGTTTTGTATCCTTTTTTCAATGTCAACACAGCAGGATCACCTCAGTTAGTAGAACTAATAGAACTGACGGCAAATGAGGATCTAAAAATTAAATTCAAGAATGGCCACCAAGAATTTTGGCTGCAGAAGTCTATTTCGCTATTGCATTCAGGATTAAGGTCAATTGTTCAACGATTTCTGATAGCATTCCCATCTCCATATTTGGCAGAACGTGGATTTAGCACTGTAGCAGCATTCGTAACACAAAAGAGAAATTGGCTCCATGTTACTGAAATCGGCAACTTATGATTGTTTTTGATTGAAATCGAGCCCTATATTAACAAGTTCCGTAAAATGCATCAAATTCAGCCTTTTCATTAATTTAGAAATTTGATGTCTTTAATTTTTAATATAATTAAGTATGCATTTTGATTCTTCTCTGGAACTGTCAATTTATTTATTTAGAAAGCAATAGATTATTATGAATTACTTCGCATTATCAAAACCCCTGTCTGCTCATATAACAAGTAAAACTTATAATTAAAGAAGAAACTCAATAGTGTTTCAATTCCAACAATTTTCTATCTTATAGTAATTTTTTTATTTAATTCTTGTTTTCACCATATGTACGCTCTCGTTTCTCTGGAGTGTGAAGGGGGAGGTGGTATTGAAATATTCACCAGAAAAGTGGGCCCCAGTTCAAAAAAGGTTGAGAACCAATGATGTAGAGCTTTCGCTCGATTCCCGAGACACCCATGTCTCATCTAATCAGACAAAGAGAATTGGCCGAAGATAAACCGCAGCTGATTGCAGAAGGTAGGTAAACAACCACAATTAAGTGGCGGGTGATTTTTATTTCACTCACATCATGGGAACAAGTAATGACTCTCACCTTTCTGAAAACAGCCCATTAGGGGGGGAAAACCGTCCACCAGTTAAAGCCCATAAAACTGCACTCCCCCGTCAAACAAAAGGCAGAAGAAGAAGAAACCGTCCGTCATTAAAATGCAAATGCGAGGCCCATTAGGAGCGTTTTATGCTTCTGTTGAGGAGGATTGTTTACCTTGCCGGATTAATGAAGACGCACTTCGTCAAACAACGGACGCCCCCGACCGAAAACGAGTATTTGCGGAGCGAAACGTTTACACGTCGGTGCTGCAAACGGCCGCTCGTTAAGCGGGAGAAGGTGAAGCAGTACCTGCTAACTCCGCTAGGGGTTTATTCAATAAAGGGATACGACACTAATAATGATTAAGCATATAAAAATCAGTATTACATAATTTTAACAATGTGTTTTTAAGAAAGTGAGTGTGTAGAGATTACATGGTGCTTTAATAAATATGTGTGTGTGTGGTGGCAGGTATATCATTTCACGCCAATGAGCGACGCCTATGACCTCACTTCCCGCCAATAAGCTGATGGAGACAACGTGAGCCAAGTGCAGTCCATGCTTAGACGAGGCATGATGATTACGAAGTGCTAAAATAGACGAAGACGTATGTGAAAAGACAAAGACGACATTTTAACGACAACGACGTATTTCTAAAAGACGAACTTGATGATCCATTCCATCCGGTAAATTGACCATCATCATTTGTTCACCATTAACCTTTCATTGTCATCCATCGAATTCTAAAATCTTCATCTGGACTTATTATTGCTTGGTCATCACGACACCCACACACACACACACACACACACATATATAATATATATATATATATATATAAAATTTAAAGTGTTATCTCAATTTAGTTAAAAAATATTCGCTTATTTTCTGATCCAATTTCACGTTATCTACTTAATTAATTCGAGAAATTCTTTGTAAAAATGCTTAGTCAGTGATTCCCAGCTGGATAAAAGTTGCTGACTTAGATGAAATATAACTCCTAAAATCATATATATATATATATATAAGAAGAGTTTTAAGCTCCTGTTTTTAATGCTGATAAACTGGTTCTTGACATTTAGAGCCAATTCAATTCCAATTTTGCATTTCGTTAACATTAATATTCCAATAAAATTGAACTGTTAAAAATGTCTATCGATAATTCGCAAAACTGATTTTAAAATAAGGAAGTTACTCGCAACTTCGAAAAAAGAGTTTCATTTCACTTTGAACAGGAAAATGCACTTACGTCATTTCCTAGAAAGTAGCTCATTAAAAGTTTACGTAAAGAATTTCCTTAGTTTTGTTTTCCTCTGTCTTAGTTTTATACAATTAAAATAAAAAATAAAAAAATAAAAGAGATAATTTTTCCGAGATAAAGATTCTATTTTAAACCATAAAAAACAAATTCAATTCGCCCAAGTTAATTGAAATGCTATGCTAGAAGGTATCATATCGTTAATGCATAATGAAATTAAAAACACATAAAAAGAAAAAAATTATCTTAGTGTTATTTTTTTTAAAGAAGTTTCAACTTAATTAATAAAAATCACAATTGGAGTTCCAAAAAAGTAAATAAACAAACGGTTAGATAAAATATCATCCATGAGTGCATAAAAAAACAACTAAACTCTTCTCAGAAAATGCCCATTTATTCCAGATCGCCAGTTTTCGAACTCCGATATCCAGAAGTACTCGATTTCATTAAAAAACTATTTGTTTTAATCAATTAAAGGAACGATTATTTTTAATCCAAACTTCTTCTGCTGTCGTTAGAACGGGGATTTTTCCTCCGGGATGAAATTAATCGGAAATTGAATATCGTTTAACGAGTCCAGGAATCAACTGATCTCTTCCTAATTGTTTCCTGTTTAAAGGGGAAAAGTTTTTCCTCCGGCTGTACATTTTAAAAAGTATTTACACGGGAAAGAGATCGATTATGTAATTAAAATTTCTCTCCGAATCTTTTAATCGGGGTCTCAAAGCTGTAATTGATTTTTACACGTCTCAGATTGCGAAATTGAAGCTAGTACAGCTTTTTCTTTTCGACTTATGTCATTGATCGACTGGAAGAAGCGAGTCGAAATCCGGAGAGCGTAGGAAGTTTTATTAGCAACCTCATTCGGAGAAAAAGTTTCAAAATTTAGGTATCCGACTACATTAATAAGGTATCCGACTACGTTAAAAACTCTGGTTTCCGACCACATTGGAGATTTTTTTTAAATTATTATTTCTTGTAGTTCATACTTTCCTCTTTCCAAAACAGTTTATTTTTTCTAGGAAAAGAAAGGCCTGGCCTATCATCTAGGGGAATTTTAAACAAAACATATTTTTCAGCTAAAATTTGTCTTTAACTTCAATTTTAATTTTCATAAAAATTCTCCTCCGTTAACATGATATCTCAAAAACTAATAGAGGTATTGACATAAAAATTTCATCCTGTGTTTTAAATAATACTGGCAATGAAATGAACCAAAATTTTTATTGTGGGGGAAAGCATTTTTAGGCATAACAACTTTGCCTATTTCTTGAAAAAAAATGCATATTTATATATATTTTTATCCATAGCTTCTTTGAATCTTAAATTGTTTCTTAGATTTTGGTTCATTTCATTCAGCATTATATTCTAAAACTTTTGTAAAAAGAAAAATAGGATTGTAGCTTTAAAATTTTGTGTAGAGTGTTAACCATTTCGGCTCAATTTCATTAAATTTACAACAAATTTCCCTATTTCTCAAAATATATTATATTTTAAAATAATTTTGCCGTATTTATAGTATTTTGTCTAGCAATCGACAATATATAAAAAAAAGTAATTTTGAATTAATTTTTTTAAATCCAAATTTTAAAAAATTTTCTTTCGACCGCAGTCGGATTACTTATTTATTAAACAATTCCACTGAAATATAATAGTTAATATTAAATGCAACAGAACAATAGTCAGGACTGTTTACATAGATAAAAGATACACAGCACAGCTTTTATTCTTATGTCAACTTGAATGGTGATTATGGTGAAGTTTGTGTAATAACATATTAATAAACTGTAGGTAAAATTTAGAAAGGAAATCCTATCCGAAATAGAAAGAAAAATAGTGCCAGGACTGAAATTCAGAACCCAATGCGAGCACCCGTAAATATTCGAAAATATGCGAAAGATGAAGTAAAATCTCATTTCATCGCAATAATATAACTAGAGCTTAGTAAACTGTAATTTAAAGATTTCAATAAGAGCATAGTGCCTATTGATATATGTATGTATGCATGCAAAAAAGTTGACTATAAGTTCAATAAGTCTACATTAGAAAACCTTCTTAAGAAAAATTGCGATTTGCTTTTCTTTTGCAAGCAGGATTCTGTATATCCAATTCAAGGTACGATTTGTCGAGAATACAAATGTCCAAACCACAAGAATGTGGAAATAAAATGTTTTACTCCTAACGAAATATTAATTATTCAATGTCAAGAACAGAGCAAAAGAACTTCCGATAAAAATTGGCTTCCGATCCAAACTTTGCAAGGAAGCTAAAACTCTCTTTATTTTTTAAGATTTTTTCAAAGTCTTTAAAAAAGTTTACCCATTGTGTACGAAAGAGATAAGACTAAATTCCGTTACCAAATAGTTTTGTTCAACGGTATCCAAAAAAACTAAGCAATAATAATAAAAAAAAACATGGAGGAAACAACAGTTCTATGCAGTTGACAATCTAGAAAGTAGTAACTTTTCGTTCCATATTGCATTGTCCCTTCAACCGTATAATAGGACTTTCGTCATCGTAACTTTATGGGCAAAGAATAAAGCTGAAATCTCATATTAAAAAAACAAAAAACAAACAGGAATAAATTGCTCCCGCATGGCTTTTCTTTTTTTTTTTTTCATTCGTAAACTGAGAGTGAGCCTGTGTTTGCGCAACATTTGATTCCCTGTTAGCGAAAGTCGCATTGTGTGCTGCGAATTCTTGCCTGTTTTTTTAAATGAGATTTGCAGATAGATCGAAAGAGGAAAATTCATAAAAGAAGAAGTTTTAGATTGCTAAAGAAGTTTTAGACTGCATAAAAGAAATTTTAGATTGTAAATATCCTGTGACTGAAGCTAAAAGAGCAGTTCATCATTGTTTTCAATAGTCACAATTTCCTAACAGAAAATGTTAACTTTAAAAAATTTGAAATTAATTTTAATTCAGAAAACCCATCATTAGGCGCCTTCTAAGAGTGAGCTTTTATTTCTTAACGAATACTAAAAGTGCATAATCTTGCCTCTTTGTAGAACAACGAAATTATCGCGGTTTTCATAAATGCAACTCTTCCAAAACAGATAGATCGAAAGAGGGAAATTCATGAAAGAAGTTTCAGGTTGCAAAAATCCTGTGACTGAAGCTAAAAGAGCAGTTCATCATTGTTTTCAGTAGTCACAATTTCCTAATAGAAAATGTTAACTTTAAAAAAATTTTAATTAATTTTAATTCAGAAAACTCATTTTTAGACGCCTTCTAAGAATGGGCTTCTATTTCTTAATGAATACTAAAAGCGCATAATCTTGTCTAGTACTAAAAGCGCATAATCTTGCCTAATACTAAAAGCGTATAATCTTGCCTCTTTGTAGAACTACGAAATTACAGAGGCTTTAATAAATAAAATTCTTCCAAAACATCCCTCTCCTCTTAAGAGAACGAAATCCTCTTTGCAAAGATTTTCTTTTTCGTCTTTGATATTCTATTTTTAAAATAGTATTAACTTAGCTTTTATTGTTGAATAAAGTCTTAAGTTTTAATTTTTTTTACCTTAACTTGAAATTTAAAAATTATCTTTTCATTATTATCAGTTTAAGTGTTGAGTTACTTTAAATCTTATACTTCAAATTTGTTTTTCAACTACGGTTTATAACAATATTTTCTACAATTACATTAAAACTCGACCTTATTTTCATTATTTTGGAAAACTTTATTCAAATGTATTTCAATAATCAAAGATAATGTTTAGCTGGTTAAGTTAATAAGACAATGTTAACTGTTCAGTTATAATTACATTATAACTCAACCTTATTTTCATTATTTTGGAAAACTGCACCCAAATGTCTTTCAATAATCAAAGATAATGTTTAGCTGGTTAGGTTATTAAGATAATGGTAATTGGTCAAGTTATAATTACATTATATTATAACTCAACCTTATTTTCATTATTTTGGAAAACTTTATTCAAATGTCTTTCAATAATCAAAGATAATGTTTAGTTGGTCAATTTATACTGAAGCTGCACCTATATCTAAAACCTGTCTCTATATCATATGCCGAAATCGATTCCTTTATGTTATTGCGTGTCAGAATACAGTGTTTACTAAGTGTACAAGAACAGACCCATATCGATATAGTACTGAAAATGTTTTCCTTCACTACAGGAAGGTGTGAAATTATCAATATTCATTTGATATATTATTATATGTCTCTTGGCACACATCACCCAATCCAATATAATTCAAAATGAATATTTGTCTGTATGTATACGGTATGAGCTGCCGTACCGCTCATCCTATTCCGATAAAATTTCGACTGCTTATTATTAGTATTAAGCAAAGGTTATAGGCACAAAAAAATCCTCTAAAGTATAAAAAATATTTTCAGATCTGTTTATCATAATTTAATCACCAAGAAAGTTTGAGGGAAACCATTCCTGTATATTTAAAATTTTAACTAAATATTTAATAAAATTTTACCGATTTTTGCAGTCACTTCCGAAAATATTATCGTACAAATCATTTTGCACCATCTTAGTTTTCAAAAAATTATCTTTTCAACTATCTCAAAGATTTTATGGTTTAAATACATTTTCTATATTTAATCCATTTTAAAAGAAAATATTTTAATCAGATTTTCTAACATTAAATTTGAGAATTCTGAACCAATATTAGATGAATCAGGAGATATAATAAATAGTTCCTTTCATTACCATTCTGAAAGAACACCATGTTTTACAATTCGAAAAGAATTCACAAATCTAATGTATAAAAATGAATATTTGTTTGTAGAATAGAATAATAAAAATAGAATGAATACTATTTATGCTTCTACTTTATATATTTTTCCATTTCAATGAATGTATTCACTGTAGAAAAGAAAATAAATATTATTCTTCCTATCATTCCAAATCAAACAATAAAACTATTTTAAATTCCAAAACAATATTTCCAAGGATATTAGGGCCGCGGTGGCCTGGTGGTAAGGTCTCAGCTTCGGAACCGGAGGGTTTCAGGTTCGAGACTCGATTCCACCGAAGATCCGTCGTGTGAGGGGGTCTCTTGCACGTTAAATCTGTCAGGCCAAAGTCCTCCCGCTGGTGTGGTGTGGCGTGGAGAGGGGGGTGCCACTTTAGGTGTCGTCCTCGTCATCTGACCGTGGTTCAAAATTACGAGGTCCGTCCCAAAATAGCCCTCGTGTTGCTTTAAACGGGACGTTAATATAACTAAACTAAACTAAACTAAACTTCCAAGGATATTTCTTCTGCAACAGCAACGCGCCGGGTTCGAGATAGAAGGAAATAAAAAGATGAATATCTACTAACAGTCACTGAACTAATACAATTGCAAGTCCTCTGCTAGTATTTAAATGTCACTTGAATTGTGTTGTGATGTGAAATAACAAACAGGTAAATGAGTCATGGATTCCAAAATAAAACTGCCATTTCGTGATATGAGGTCACAACCCTCATGTTGTTTCGAAAAGGGCTTTAACAGTCTTTAGTGTATATAATAACATCTTAGGCAACTCTCTAAAGTCATAACTTTATTTGCTTTTGCAATTCTCTGCAACCTAGTGGAAGACACAGAAGACATTAATCATTCTTCTATCTCAAGATTTAAGTACCCACTTAAGAACTAATGAGTGAAAGGGAGGTTTAGTTTGGTTTAGTTATATTAACGTCCTGTTTTAAAGCAACACGAGGGCTATTTTGGGACGGACCTCGTCATTTTGAACCACGCTCAGATGACGAGGACGACACCTGAAGTGGCACCCCCCTCTCCACACCAAGCCACACCAGCGGGAGGACGTTTGGCCTGACAGATTTAACGTGCAAGGGACCCCCTCACACGACGGTTCTTCGGTGGAATCGGGCCTCGAACCTGAAACCCTCCGGTTCCGAAGCCGAGACCTTACCACCAGGCCACCGCGGCCTCGATTGAAAGGGAGGAGTTAATTTAATGGCGCTGCGACAGATAAACATTGAATTATATAATAAATTATTGAATTGAATGATATATATTGAATGATGTTTATGTCCTGGTCTAGAGGTAGGTCATCTGGACGTTCCAGTCCCGGTTCGGGCGTGGTTGTTCTTTATTTGTGTTCTGTTTGTGAAATGCGTGAATGTGCCCACCTGTATCGAAGGGGTTTTGCCAGTGAAAGTGCGTGTCATCTTCATATGAGCTCGAAGTCAGACTTCTGCCCTCTGGGTGCTCAGGGGTCTTTACCCTCAGAAGCTACTGCACCCCTTTTCCATGGAAACACTGACACGACATCATCAATAATGTTTAGATTATATTGAATTATATTATAAACTGCTCTGACTACTTGCTATTCAGTTCATAATATAATTCAATAATAATTTAAATCGGGCATTAATAACCCAAAAAAGGATTCATCGTTGATGAAATGAGCGAAGAACAAAGTTAAATTACATTTTAAGTCAAAGACCATCTTTTTCAGTCTGGTAAGATTTGCAAATATTGAGAACATGAGCATGTAATCAATTAGATCGATAAGAGAAGTTTCTAGATATTTTTTGATTGATGCCTGGAGTAACTAAGTGATATGCCGTTCTGGAACATTTCTCAGACTTATATGAATTCAGGAAAATATATTTTAATAATATTTCTTCTATTTTCAGATTCCAAGTATTATTTCTAACTCGGTATTCAAAATGTTATTTCTAATGCAATCTATCAGAATAGTTTCAGAGCTTGTTATGTTTAGAAACTTAATTTTTCAATCGTATATGCACAGTTGTTATTAATTAAATTAAAAATGTTGAAACCACTCTGGGTAATACAATTAGCTGAAACTATATTCTCATTGTTTAAATGTAGGGAAGATCTCCGCAATAAAAATTAGTAATTCCAATTTCGAACACAACAAATTCTACTTTATTTATGAGTCTGATTCAAGATAAATGGTTAGTTTAATTTTTTTTCTACTGATCAAGGTGAGACAAGCACTTGAGATAAAACCTTGAGATAAAATATGGTCAGCTACCATATTACATATAATGTTAAATAGTCTTTGATATGTAATGTCTTTATTGGAAACTAATCCACATTTTCGTTTAGTTTGAAAGCACATTTTGAGGATTATGAAAACTTCCAAAGGTCAGTTTGACCACAGCAAATAAAATTCAATGTCAAAGTGTATATACAACATTTCGAACAATGATGGTTTAGAACAATACAAAAGAAAATAAAGCATTAATTTTCTTCTAAAATTCACGTTCTTAGTCATGCTATACTTTGAATCATAAGAACGATGTTGGGCAGTTTATAAGTTCTTCAATATTACCGACAGAATCTAATTTGAAATATTAGCTAGTTTTCATATAATGCTTTAAAATTTTATAAATTATTATACTGATTAACGTTTAGTCTATTAATCATATATACTTCAAAGTTATAATCTACATATGAAAAAGTTAATCTATATATATTACAAAGTCATAATCTACATATGGAAAATCTACATATATTACAAAGTTATACTCTACATATGAAAAAGTTAATCTACATATTTTACAAAGTTATACTCTACATATGAAAAAGTTAATCTACATATTTTACAAAGTTATACTCTACATATGAAAAAGTTAATCTACACATTTTACAAAGTTATAATCTACATATGTTACAAAGTTATAATCTACATATATGTTGGTGTATAGATTGGAATCATAGAATATTTTAAAATTTCAAAAAGACCAAAAGCGAAAAGTTAAAAATTCTTGTAGACGAGCTTTCAGCGCCTTAGAAATATGAATTTTTGGAGAATCCCTGTTATTCATTTTGAATACTATAATATCTCGTATCAACTTCCAAACATTGTACGAAATCCAAAACGACGTTAAATAATAAAGACATTTCTCAATATTATTTTGCCGTATTTCATTATTGTAGTCAGTACTTTAGTTCCAAGTCCAAATATATATATATAAAAAATTCTCAATATTGAATTTTTCTCATTTTTTAATAACAAAAAATTATTTCACACGTTCACGAATTTGAGTGAATGGATTATGGAAATGAGATCTAGAATGACACAACTTCGTAAAAAAGACTGGTCTTTTTACTAAGGAATAAACACCTTCTTTAAATGATGAATAGATCTCTGAGATCTGCCATTCATTTTTTACCTATTCGACCATTCATTAATTTCAGAGGCAGAAAATACAGACAACTGCGTGACTTTCTATCTGCAAGTCTGTTTCCGAAAAAAGAGAAAGTGTGGCTTCGCCAACAATAGTCGAGTTCTTGAATAACTTTAAGTAGTCTCCTTCTATAGAGAAAGAAATCCAAAACAAACGAACAAAAAAAATCGAAAAAAAGAAGCCAAATTTAAAAGGAAGGAAGTCGGGATCGCAGTCGATTTGCATCTGAATTGCGCGAGGAAAAGTTGGAGCTATTCTTTGTTGTCTCTGCAAGGAATAATTTATCGCAGCGGCTTGTTTTACCTTTGCCAAAAGAGAAAGGAAAAGTGATGCCCATTAAGAAAATTAAATGAAGGCAGGGGAATTCTCTCCCCTCTGAGTCGCAGCCAAATATTTATTTTCCCCAGTGCCCTAGGAAAAGGTAAAGTTTTGCTTTGGCAAAAGACAGTCTCGCTCAAAACAATAGAACCGTTATGTCTTTGGAATTTTTTGTCAAAGAATTTCCACGCCTAAAACTTAAGAGTGTTTAGTAAAGGTTTTACAATTGCGTGACATCTGGGTGAGACATTTGACCAGTGATTATTTTTTTATTATTGTTGTCGTCGTCTAGTAATAAATTTGGGTAATTTTCCGTTATCCGGTTGCAAACGTCGCCAGTGTGAAGACAACGCGAGCCAAGTTTCCAAGCGAAGCATTAAAGAAGGTTATAAGAAATTTGGTGGAATTCCACATTATTTGGCGATTTCTCGCTGCGCCCGGCTAACGGAAAAGTATCCACGTTTGTTAAAATAGGAAGATGAAAGGTCATTTGACCAATGACTTTTTTGTTGTTGTTACTATAGTCGTCAATTAATAAATTTGGATACTTTTCCGTTATCAGGGCGCAAATATCGCCAATGTGAAGTCAACGCCAGCCAAGTTACCAAGCGATGTATTGAAGAAGGTTATAAGAAATTTCGAGGAAATCTACATTATTTGGCGACTTCTTACTGTGCCAGGCTAACGAAAAAGTACTCAAATTTGTAAAAGGAAGAAAATGAAAGGTCATTTTGTTGATTTGACAGTTTCATATTTAGCAAGCATTCTTTGTTTTCATTCATTTCTTTCATATACCACAATGGAGTTTTAGATTACTTCATTCAGTGCGAAATTTACAATACTATATTCATTTTTAAATCATTTTTCAGAGGTACTATTGACACTGATGTAATCATCACTTAATTATTTTTGGCAAATGAGTCTGATGGGAATCAAAGAAATAAGACTGGGTTTTTTTTTCTATTGCAAAACCTTTTTAAATGAAAATTAAATGTAATTTAATTTTCTTACTTTTTCCATACTGATTTAATAAGCATGAAATAAGCCGAACAAAATTTTAGTATTAATTAATTCCATTAATTCCATTCCCTTGCCCCAACCCTCCTTTTTTTCTTTTTTTTTTGGGGGGGGGGGAATTGAGCCTTGTAATACCATCTGATAATACTAGCATTATAATACGGTCAGATGTCGTCCTCGTCATCTGATCGTGGTTCAAAAGGACGAAGGTCCGTTCCAAAATAGCCATAGTATTGCTTTAAAACGGGACGTTCATATAACTACACCAAACAAAACTAATTCTCTAATTCGTATTTTGGAGGGCATTAATTCATTTTTAAATTTAATTCTGATTGATTGTAATTAAGGAGCCATTTAAGCGTCATATACGTATATGAGCAGATTAAGTTCCTTTTATGCACTAATGAAAATTATGCTCCATGTTCTTAAAGTTTTCTAAAAATACATAATTCTTTGGGAACTGTGATCTCGATTTCAGTTAATGGGTGCTAAAGAAGGACCGAGCACGTTTTGAGACGATGCAGCTTACATTCAATCGAACAATCGTCCACCCCAGAACAATAGCAGAATGCGTGACCTTAATGTTCCAAACCTTATGAACCAGAAAAAGCGATTGTCCTTCGCGGTCGTGCTCTGCCGTATGGTGCATCTAAATTTAGAAAAGTTCTTCTTTGGAGAATACCTCTGGTTCACAGAACGTAAATCTCACATGGAACGTCCCCTGACAAGCAAAGAAGCGAAATGAACTCATTTTTATGACAGTCATCTGCGTTTATTTTAGTTCATTGTTTTAGTTTCCTATTAAACAAGCGATGATTATAAAACTGTGATGAGAAGAAAATTGCTCACATCATAATCTGAAGAAATACAGAGTCCGAAAAATGCAAAAGAGCTAACAGTCAATATATTAGTAACAGTAAATATATTAGTAACAGTAAATATATTAGTAACAGTAAATTTATTACTAGATTAGATACAGAATAGTTTGCCTTCCACAGAACAGCTGATTGCCTAAATTTTAATTAATTATCGCTTCAGCAAAAAAGTAAGTTAGTATTATTTTCTTAATCTTAACGCATTCTCTTACCGAACTATCCTCAGAAAATTTATCTTATATGCACTAAAGATGAGACACGAAGTTTGTACTTAAAATAATAAAGCCACACGGCTACACAGACTAAGCACTTCATACCGAATCTTCAACGGATTCGGTTATGGAAATTTGTTTACATGTCCAAATAAAGCTACCACACAAAATGAAATAAAATAATTAATATAGAAGATAATCCATTTTATTCGTTTTGCCTAACAATTGTACATTGATATATTTCTAAGATTTGCAGCACAAGAAAGTTTTCATAAAAGGTGTATTTTTAAACATTTTATTAATTTAGTCAAGCCAAGTCAAGTTTATTAATTTAGTTAGCTTGGTCAAAAAACAACACTAACAGAGCAAAGTTGTTTATTTCAAAAAAAGTCACCAAATATTATCAAACCAGTTTAAAATACC
>JAPMOQ010001126.1:11764-23566 GCA_026543055.1 Argiope trifasciata | reverse complement strand
ATATTTTGAACAATTTACCATTTTAATCATGGAAATCCAATGACGGCAAGAGACCTCTTGTCACATTGAAAGCAATGCAAAGGCTTTCCAAACCAAGTCCCTTCAAGATACAAACAAACCCTCTTGGCTTTTCCAATTATTGCGAAGTCACAATGCATACAGACTTTGCCCGAACCCAATTTCGACCGAAACTGTTCATTGACCACTGCACTCACTTAACCGGTAATGAGGGAATGTCCCTGGCAATGACCCAGGTCCATCCGAATACATTTCCAACTTCGATTACTGGATTCAGTGAGCGTTCCGCAAGGTCAGTGGAATTCCAAATCCTTCTCCACAACCCCCACATCGGAAGCAGGACTTCATTTTCCGATGAATTACACAAGAGGGAGGAGGGGGGGGGAGAAGCTCCATTCGAAATGTGGAAGTTAATCCAGAAAGGCATAAAGAATGGCCAGTTGTGCGTGCAGAGGTCACGCCACTGGCTACTATTAGAATCAATTGGTCAGTAATGTGTTATTACGGTGTGCAGGATTTGGGAGTTAAGCTGCTCTGCGTTGAGGTAACCTAAATCCATAAAGAAGCTATTATGGAATACGTATGGAGGAACTCAAAGTGACGTCCAATAGTTTTTTGTGTGGATGCATGTTTGTATATATTCAAGTTAAAATTCAGAGGCAAGTTTTAAAAAAATTACGTACTCAAATTATGTAAATTCCAGAAGATGTATATATTGCTTTCTTTTTACCCATTTAACAGTCTTGATATTTCTGAATGTGTGCTATAAAAATAGTTTTGCAACTGTTTTCGATAATTTCTAAATATATTTTTGTTTATCTCATGTTGCATAACATGCCAATGTCATATCTGGTGGAGGTTGGATAAAGCTTAAAGCTAATTTTTTTTTCTTGGATACCATACCACGGGCAACGCACTAGTTAGAACTACAAAAAAATTAAAATGATCGTAAATATTTTGAATGTCATAGAAGATATGAGGGAATTTAAATGCATCAACTTGAAGAAAATCCCTTCCTCGTCTTTTAGAAAACTGAAAATCCCTACAATTCCGATATCTTTCTGAATCATTATAGAGTTCAACTAGTATTTTTAAATAATTTGTTATATATATATTTTTAAAAGTTACGAACGCAAATTTCATGTTATTATGTAGGAGAGAACATTATTATTTTTAAGTTGTTTGTTTTAATTAATTGAAGCCATTTACCAGTTAAACCGGTTTGAAGCAATCACAATAGCTCTGTGTCAGTCTATGTTTCCCTCTCTCTTTTTCTTTATATAATGATAAGTTTAAACCATAGTAGCATTGTTTTGTAATAACAATATTTTTGTAAACACAAACTGCTATTTTCTACTCTCTTACATGGTAAAACAGTTTCACAGTGGATTAATTTTAGAACATGAGTCAAATCCTTCAATGTTTCCCACTTAAGAAACGATATTTACCACAGAGAAAAGAGAAAATACTTTTATCAAAACTGTTATGAAATGAGTAAGTTTATAAAAAGTTTTTATAAAGTTTTTTTGAACATAATATAAAAATTAAATTATTTAATTTCCTCCAAAAAATAATTACATTCCATCAAAGACACAGCTGTGATGTCATAGTTCTACGTCAACCTTTTAAAAATGCATCTGCTGTTAAAAGAAGTATACGTAATAATAAAGCAATACTGATAAAAGCAGGTCAACCATTTAAAAATGCATCTGCTTTCAAAGAAGCATATATAATAAAGCATTACTGGTAAAAGCAGGTAAAAATATATATGCGATTAAAAGATATTGATTAATATTATTATTTATGCTTTTTTTCATTGCCTACGCGATTTTCAGCTCCAATTATTCGTTGCCTTCAATTATTTAAGAAATCCTGATGAAAACAACATCATGGTCTCACATGATTAAAAAAAAAACCGCCCGTTAATCGGAGTTTAGAATTTGTCCTCCGAAAAGTATTAATTTTAATCGCTAAAATCCATGTTGATTTCAAGAGTGAAAGAAAAATCTATTTCAATTAACTCATTCAAGGATATATTTCTTCCAGAGAAGTACCAAAAAATAATAGAGTGAATAAAATATAACTTAATTTTTTTAATGAATACCTAATTTGATAGTAAGGATTTTATTTCAGTTTTCAGACTTTTATCAAGTTTTGTAACAACCCTATTTTAAATGTTTTTAAGTTTTTATTAAGTTTTATTTAAAAAATTACATTTTTTAGGCTTTCATTATGTTTATTATAAAGTACCAACCATTTTAAAGAAACAAAAGCCTTATTACTGAATTCATACAGAATTCACTAAATACTGAAAAAAATTTTAAACCCAAACTCTAATTCACAAATAATTAGTAATAAAAATTTCATCTATAACTTAAACAATCGATTGAGTATTCCCTGCTATTTAATTCACAAATAGCAGGAGATAGGAGATCTTTTTAATCATAAATTATTAAAAAGAGTAAATACTAATCCAAAGTTTATTAATATCAAAAATAAAGTTCCTCAATTAAAATATAGCGGCATTTTCATAGCAGAAATTTCTTCGATAAAAGAAACTGAACTTAGGGTTAGAATGTTAAAGAATAAGATTTCTTAACTAGATAAACAGCGAACAATACGAACCAAATACTTTTCGGAGGAAGTTCATTAAGTCCGGACAAAAAGTATACATTAAGATAACGAACAAATCTCAGAGCAAGCACGAGACGAAATGACGTCATGAATAAGATTTCCAAAATTAACGAACTGTAATCTGCTGGTAGGAAAGATAAAAAAAGCGCAGGCAAACAAGAAAGCGGCCAAGAATAAAATTTAAAATGAAATCTCCTATATCAAACTTAAATTCACCATGTGAGAACATTATTATTTTTTAAAGTTATTGTTTATCTTAATTAATTTACGTCATTGACCAGTTTAAACTGGTTTGAACAATCAAAAGACAATTAAACTGAACTCGATGAAGTCTGGATGCTGATTTATTATTTTTATTTTTGAAGTATTTTCAATATGGTAAATGGTACACTTTATTTTCGAGAGCGCAAAACCATTTCATCTTTTTTAACTTAGAATCCTGAGAGAAAATTTAACTTTTGATCCGCAACTGCAGTCAAACGGCTTCTAATTTCTATAAATAAAACTGAATGTCTGTCTGTATGTCTCTTACGCCTTCCTGAACCGTTCATCCGATTCCGATGTAACTTGGTCAGCTCATTGCTTACACCTACGGGATGTTTATAGGAATAGTACAATTACCTAATATTTTTTTTAAAAAAATCGAAACTCAACTGCTTTTATTTACCGAGGATAAATCTCCAAATAACTTCTCGAGGAGACAATAGATTCTGTAGAAATGCTAAATGCAAGTTAAAGGTTCATATTTGGTAGCTATAGTACGTAAATGTCATGCAAGTCATTCTCAGAGGTAACAACTTTATGACAGATGATGCAGGAAAGTGTTGGGGAGACCAACCCTGGGCTTTCTTAAATTTTAATTAAATTTTAGCGTTTTTTATATTTCAATCTCATTTTCTAAAATTAAACTTGAGAATTCCTAACAAGTATGAAACGAGTCACGAGAGACAATAAATAGTTTTTAATATCACCATTCTGAAATAACTCCAAGCTTTATAATTCTGAAAGAATACACAAATCTAATTTATAGAAATGAATATTTGTTTGTTCGTATTTTGCATACTGTCGCACCGTTCATCAGATTTCGATAAAACACTGCCAAATTATTCACTGATTGCACTTATTATTGTTATTTTTGGCTGCAGCAACGCTCCGGGTACCAGCTTATAATATCAAATGAGCAATTTTCGCTGCTGATTTTAATGAAAATGGAAGCTGCCATTTTTACGTAACATCCCGCTCGCCATTATGAAGCGTTTCCCAAATCAAAATGTCATTCACCCACGATCCATTGTCTTTTCATTTCCTTCTTTACATCATGGAAGACACTGTCGTTTTTTTGATTATTTGCAGGATAAAAATCATTTCCTCATTGAGAGGAATCCTCATTGTTTACCTCTCTCTCTCTCTCTCTGATTTAATACTAATTTAGGATAATTTTCATACTGAATATATTCCATAGATGGGTCAACTAATTTTTTTTAATGTTACTCCAAAATTGTAGAAAAAGTTAAACCAAACAATCAAATTCGATTTCATTTTAAAATATGAATGTCGATATTGCAGTATTGAGTATTGGTGTAAGGAGAATACGTATGGTAACAGTCAGGATAAATTTGGAAGTCTGTTTTTTGTTTTTTGTTTTTTGTATATAAAATACAAACAAACACATATTCATTTTTATATATTAGATTTGTGTATTCTTTTAGAATTGTAAAGTTTGAAGTTCTTTCAGAACGGTAATAAAAGAAACTATTTATTGTGTCTCGTGACTCGTTTCATATTCGCTCAGAATTCTCAAGTTTAATGTTAGAAAATGGGAATAAAATATATTCTTTTAAAATTGACTAAACATAGAAAATGTATTTATACCACAAAATCGTTAATGTAGTTGAAACGATAATTTTTGAAAATTAAAATGGTGCAAATTTATTTGCATTAGAATATTTTTAGTAGTTACGGATAAAAAAGCTAAAATGTAATTAATATATAAAAGCCCCATTGTTGGTTTCCCCAAAACTTTCTCACATAATCTATACTTATAATAAAGCTCAATGTGTGTGTGTGTGCGTGTGTGTGTGTGTGCGCGTGTGTGAGTGCGTGTGTGTGTGTGTGTGTTGGCGCTCTACAGCCAGACCGTTGGACCTACAGCTACCAAATTTGGTACGTGTATACCTTGGAGGTCGGGAATGTGCACCTCGGAGCCCTTTTTTTTGAATTTTTAATTAGAATTTGAATTAATTAAAATTTAAGCGAAATTTCGACGTTTTTTCGCTATAACTTCCGAAATTATTATCGGACAAACATGATTTTAACATCAATTTAAAGATTAAAAAAATAGCTTTCTAATGGTATCATTGTTTTAATGTATAACTCAAGCTTCTATTTTTAACGAATTTTTAAAGAAATATTCTGTTTTTTTAGCACGTGACTGGATAAAATAAAACAATGCCGGAAGTTCAAATAAAAAAACAACTATCATCGCAAATCAAATCTAAAGAAATACAACTTTCAGCACGTGACTGGATAAAATAACATAAATATAAAATGTGATATCTTCTAATAAATTAAATGCAAGACAAAGGATTCGAAGAAATCGTTTGCAATATTTATATCATTAATTCCATAAATTATCTTTATTTACAGTAAACCAGATTGAATTTAGACAGGATATGCATTGAAATCCCGACTTAATGGCATATTTCTATAATCGTTTGCAATATGTGTGTCATTAATTCAATAATTTTTTCCCTTTTTCGCCTTCTTTAAAAAAAACATTTAACATTTTGGCAATATCACCGAAAAAAACATTTTTAATATTTTGGAAGCATAATTGATAAATTATTAGAGCATTAAACTCAAAAAGTTTTTCCGAATAAAGTTACCGACTCTTTAACTACTAATAACTGAATCTTTTAACTTTAAATATTTCTTAAATTTTGGCTAATGAATATGTGATTTAATTGGAAATTTTTGAACGCATTACTCATGGCTAACCAGCTGGTCGCCAAAGGCGGCTAGTCTGTAATAAAGTTGTTACCACTGCAAATGACGTGCATGACATGTACGTCAAATATTGACCTTTAACTTTGATTTATCATTCCAACAGAATCTATTGTCTCCCCGGCGAGTTATTTGGAGATGAATCCATGGTAAATACATGCGGTTGCGATTCAAATTTTTTTTTTTTAATTTAGATGATTTTACTCTCCCTATTACCATCCCATGTGTGTAAACAATAAGTTGGCCCAGTTCCATCGTAATCGGATGAACGGTTTAGGAAGGCAAACAGACAAACATTCATTTTTACTTATATAAGAAGATGTATCCCAAGAGTATTTTCATTGTTGCGAATCGAGATCGATTAGTGACATAGGTTTTCCAGGATTCAATTGATCACACATTACGGAAGACAATCTTGAATAAGTCTGATAGAAAATAGTCTTATGATCCCTTGATGAGCAACTGTTATGAAAACAGACTTATCCTCAACGGTCATTGGAGTAGAAACGAGAAAAACATAGAGGACTTTTTGCGGCAGATTGAAGAATCAGATCAATGATACTTTTATCGGCTTATTGTGACAGAATGAATCAACCAGACCTTAACGTATTCGTTATTCTGGGTGTCATCGCAATTCACACGTTCATTAAATCTGTGTTGTTGTTGTTCTACGTGTTCCAAGTTCGATATTAACTAGACCATCAGGTGCACGAGAGCATATGCTTTTCATAAATCCAATATAACATGGGACGCCATCGAATATTTACACAAATATATTTAATCTATAACACGCTTGGGAGGAGTGGTCTAGGATGACCCGTAAGAAGAACTTATAAACTATTCTATTTTTGTCAAGAGAGAAATATAATCTTCATTTCTTTTAATTCTATAAATAACCAGCAGTTAGTAATTTCAATCCTTTGTTAAATACTATGAATTTTTATAAAATTGGGTTGATTCATTATGGAGACAGTAAATAAAAATTTATTCTAGTTCCTTAATTCACATATTCAAAATCTTGTTGAGCCACAGATGTCAGTGCTAACAGTCACTAGGCAGCCCCATTCAGTATTTAAAATATCAGAAACAATATCTATAACCAGTTGGAGACAATAAATCAGCTCCTTTACATTACCTTTCCGGTTCAGTCGGTAATGGAATAAACCCTTTAAGGTGGTCCTATCCATTCGTCAGAAGTTCTTTCATTTTCAATTTTTCTTGCTAGCAAACAAAGTTGGGACATGCCCGACTTTCAGATGACAAAAAAAAAAAAAATCATTGTTTATCTAAATATCGATGTGTGCATAATCTGATAGTCTCGTGATTGCTTTAAACATGTTTAAACTGGTTAATCGCTTAAATTAATTAAAACAATTCCTAAGAATTCAGAGAATGTATAATTTCTGTATAATTTACAACTGTTCATTTCTGTATAAGAATGCCTATGTTGTAACTTCATTTAGAATAAATCGCCAAATTTGACAACATTATGCATTATTTTCTAATGACTTTATTTTAATTAATTCAAATTATCCCTGAATTTTTATCGATTAAACAAACAACATTTTAACTTGTCAAGTTCATTCTTAAAAAATGTTGCTCGAGTTAGGCAATAATACCGGGATTTCCAAGTGGAAAATTACAATAGCAGACGATAGATAATGGAAAAAACTGCACTGTGAAAGACGACACCAGAACAAAACTACATTATCAGACGATAGATATTTCAAAAGCTATACAGTGAAAACCGACTCCAAAATGAAACAAGATAAAAAGGGATAAATCACCAATTTATAGCCTACACATTTTGAGGCTTTAATAAATTTGCTGCCATCACATTTTGAGGCCCCCAAAACCTCAAACGAAAACAATATCATGCTCTCACATGATAAAAAGAGTGCCATACTATGGAAGTACGCGAGATAATCGATAGGAAGATATTCAGGCCTGCTTTAAACATATCTCAAATTCTAAAAAAATTCCAATTTGCAGATAAGCGAATTCTGCGACATCTCTTTCAAATATTTCAAAGAAAATGCAGAAAAGTACTTTGTGCCATTTCAGGATTCGGTTGAGGAGACGAAGTTTGAGGTTCTTCAGACCATGAGTAAAATTATTTATTCTTGCTTTCCCTCAACAGCTATAAACTAGCTTAGCTAAAACATTATTTCTTTTATATTTCATTTATCACTTCGTAGTGATATAGATAAATATTATTACGTATTTTTTCAGTTTCAATTTTAATATAAGAGGAGCTGTAAGTATTGAATTAAGTTACAAAATATCCCAACAAACAATTCGCAAAAAGCAGAGAATGCATTCATCGGCCTCAATTAAAAACACTTTTCAGAAGATAATGCCGGTTCAAAACTGTCATTACATTCGATCATCATTAATTCAACTCTTCAAGTGGGACTCTTCCACGGCTAATAAGTCTCTTGAAAGAATAATTGGCGACCAGAAACGGACCGCTTCAATCGGCGGATGATAGATTCGGATCAATGCATTGATTGTTTTCGATGAATGGTTGACTGAGTCAGGAAATTTAATTCCCTTCCATTCTTTTGTTGATCAAGTACTTGAGATTAGGTTTTAGTACACAGGTTGTTACTTAGCTAGGCCGAGAGTTTTTCTTGGACTGTCACTGATAATCAGATAGACTTCTTAAAATTTTCGAGATTATTTTGTAACAAAGGTGTTATTCCTCATATTTTAATTTCTACTATTAGTTCACACTCTCCCTATATGTCTTGTTCACATTTCCAGTCGTTAATGAAATACTTTTTATTCATCCACTCAAGTTCAAATGCCTTTTTTAAAACTTGCAGTAGATGGCACTTGTTGTTAATACAGTGGTTTCTTTTTTTTCAATATTGATTCATTAATTAAATTTGTTAAGCCGCAAAGGTCGCGGTGGCATGATGGTAAGGTCTCAGCTTCGGAACCGGAGGGTTTCAGGTTCAAGGCCCGATTCCACCGAAGAATCGCCGTGAAAGTTGATCTGGTGTACGTTAAATCCGTAGGGGCCAAATGTCCTCCCGCTGGTGCGGTACGGTGTGGAGAGTGGGAGAGCCAGCTCAGGTGTCGTCCTCGTCATCTGACTGCGGTTTAGAATGTCGAGGTCCGTCTCAAAATAACCCAAGTATTGCTTCAAGACGGGACGTTCATATAATAAAACTAACAAACAAACTAAACCAGTATTTTTTACTTGGTCAGCAAAGTCGCCAAATCTGTTACAAAGTTACCAAAAGGTCACCAAGCTCTGAGATTACTGACGCGTCATCCGGTGATAAGTAATATAAGAAAATAAGTGGGAAATTGAATAATTTTTTATATATTACTTGATTTTGGATAACGACGTTCGTTTCGTAGAAACGTGGACCTTGGAAAGGCCGTGGAAACCCCAAATCTTCTGATTCCCTCACATGAGAGTTGTTTACCTCAAAGATTAATACTCAGATATTACTAACCGCATGTCATTAATAAACAATAGACACGAAAAAAAACTATTAATGGGGATAAACTGTTATTTTTTAAAGGCTTAAATTCAAAATTTGGATCCGTACACAAGAAAAAGAAGAGATCTACGCTTTAGAGACTGAGAATTTTATTATCAGCTCGTTTGCAGTTATCAGGTAAATATGTATTCACATATTTACCTATTCACTTCCTTTGAATAGATTTCGTTCAAAATTTGATAGAAATTTAGGGTTCAAATCTTAGATTCCAATCTTCAACTTCAAGCGTTTTTGAGCAATCGTGTTCGCAGATGTAACCGTAACTGTTTTCCTCGGACCTCTATCGGCTGCAGCCAAAAAACAATCAGTCCTTGTCTTGGAAGCGAGCGTAAAGCACGACGTAGTCACAGAGTATTATTTTAATGCATACATGTTCTATGTTATTGCCCTTTAATGTTATTCAATGTATTTTAACTTAATTGGCAGGATAGGTTTTAACAGTCTACCCAAACAGAATTAAATTCATGGCGCCTTTTCGGTCACACAGATAGATATAAAATCAGAAACTGAATAGTGGATATTTGTCATAATCTCGAGTTTCGATTTTTTCATGATCATGTTGTATATAAACTTCGCTTATAAGAAAGTAAAAAGCATTCGCTTAGAATTTGAGAATTTTAAAAAATTATATTGGGTTTTTACTTTATTGTTCCGATTTAAGGAATAATTTAACATACCTACAAATAACGGAATTCGATACATTTGGATTGATATGTATAAAATTGATGAAACACGTGCATTCATTGGACAAGCAGCAAAATACAATAAAATATATTTCAAATTTTACACCTGCAATGAAGAACAAAATCTAAAACTCCAAAATTACAAGCTGATAAAATGTTAATATTTATAGGATGAGGAC
Source organism: Argiope trifasciata (assembly GCA_026543055.1). NCBI lineage: Eukaryota > Metazoa > Arthropoda > Arachnida > Araneae > Araneidae > Argiope > Argiope trifasciata. The sequence goes on along the minus strand of JAPMOQ010001126.1, from coordinate 13,531 downwards.
TTTATATATATATATATATATTATTAGTAACAGAGGCCAAGTTTTAACTTGCCATTCCATACTTTTTAACGGGCCGCGATGGCCTGGTGGTAAGGTCTCGGCTTCGGAACCGCAGGGTTTCAGGTTCGAGACTCGATTCCACCTAAGAACCGCCGTGTGAGGGGGTCTCTTGCACGTTAAATCTATCAGGCCAAACGTCCTCCCGTTCGTGTGGTGTGGTGTGGAGAGGGGGGTGCCAGTTCAGGTGTCGTCCTCATCATCTGTTCCTGGTTCAAAATTACGAGGTCCATCCCAAAATAGACCTCGTGTTGCTTTAAAACGGGACGTTAATATAACTAAACAAACAAACCATACTTTTTAACTAGGTTTTCATAACTAATTTGTCCAGATTATCTGCGTTTTAGTAGTAGCTGCATTTGCCCTCATTAAATACAATTTTTTTTTTAATTTTCTAGTTTTTTGGTTTGATTCCGAATTCATTTTCAATTTCGATTCCGATATAATTTAGTTTTGTTTCCGAAATGATTTTATTTTAGACGGTTTCAGAAGTAGGTGTCAGTTTCATAATGCTTATATTTTTGATTACTTTTATAAAACGTTCTTTTTTCCTAAAGAAAGGGTATGTCCAACATGCCACGTTGATTTTAGTACCAAACACATTTCGATTGAATGCCCTGTATTTAACCCTCAAAGCATACATTATTTTCATACATAAGTTCATACACAGTTTTATGTTAATAGCATAGAATTTATATTCAATTTTCTTTAATATTCTGCTTTCATTTTACCATTTGTTTGGCGCAGTATAACCAGATATGGTTCTTGCATCATAAAACCCCAAACAAACAATCGCCATTTGGGCGAGGTCTCTTTATTAAAGCTATTTAATAGAAGATGGACTAAGCATGAGTTTCCATTAAAATGGCGCCAAATATGAGTCTTGCGCCATAAAACCCCAAAGAAACACACCCTCACGAAAGGAATGGTTTTTAATGAAAATCTCGAAGTCTTTTGATGAATACTCCAAATAAAACATAACTATTAAGTACAAAAATACCCGAGTCTTCTAAATTCACCAACTCTATTGCAAAGGTCTAACAAATATTTGACCGATGGATGAATAGAATATCGTAAACATTTCAACACCTGGGTGTTCTGCGTGCTTTCTAGAAAACTAGCCCTTTTCTTTTCAAACTATATATATAGTTTTCTGTAGTTTGCAGAGTATCTTATATACTTTGAAAATCAAAACAAGATTCCAAGCGTTTTGGAATTCCATCGGTTTCGTTTATTCTCTTCAGTTCACATCATGATGTACAATCCTTTGCCAGATTTCAAAAGGTTTGCCATTGATGATCAGTTATTATACAAAATAATATTAATAAAATATGATTATCAAAGAGAAAAATCGTTTGCTTTTACTTTTAATAATATTTTAACAGAACTAAAATTTGCAACAGTTATAAAATGTCTGAAGAGGAATCGTCTGCTGTTAAGAGATTATGACATTTACCGAACAGGGTGCTTGATCTAGTTCGGTAGACAGCATCTCGACACAGGCAAGATCTTGCCTGCGCACAGCTGATGGCAAAAAAAAAAGTAAAAATGTTCTTTCTCTAGTCCATGAGATCAAGGTAACGAAGAGGGGAAAGATGAATCGAACCGAGTGGTTTCTTTTCCTACAGGAGAAAAAGAAAAGAAGAGGAATAACGGCATCCCCCCCCCGTCAAGGTTAGGAGCGTGTGCATCGGATGCGACGTCACATGC
>JAPMOQ010001123.1:13051-61498 GCA_026543055.1 Argiope trifasciata | reverse complement strand
GCGTGCGTGCGTGCGTGTTAACATTCAAAGCAATACGAAAAATAAATGATTAGATATTTATAACTAATGATTAATCTAACTACACAAACTTTTGATTTTTTTGTCGTGAATTTCTCACATACACCGTTTAAATATAAAGTGTGTCGAAGACCTGCGATGCATTCAATAAACTGCATGAATTAAAATTAAGTCAATATTACAACTACTTCAGTTGAGAATGGGGAGTATAATGCATTGGTACAGAATAAAAATGTTTTCCTTCTATAAAATTGAAATCTGACTTATCTACGAAAACTACACATCATTTTGCATAAGTCAGGTTTTTCCTTATTAGTTCCTAAAAACAATAGGGATCTTGTAAATTCGCTCAAGAATCAAATGTGAAAACTTCTTGTATTCACTGTAACACTTCTGCTAAATAGAAATTATTTTTGAATAAGTTATTATTTTCAAATGAATTCCATTACTTTCTTAATGATTCGTAACTTTTGAAGCTGGTGCGCCATCTACTTCGTAATTACAAGTAAGAATTGCATAAAGGAAAATTCTTGACAATACATATTAATTTCTAGAAATATTGTTATTCAATTCAAAAAATACTTAAATTCCCTTCTAGTTCGAAACACGTATCATGATAATGTTTTAAAGTTGATTAGCAAGTGGTATCTTCATCTGGTTTTATGGAACACCCATTACATACTTTACGTAATAATTTTTATATTACATATTTGATAGAAAAATTACAAGGCTAAAAACATGATCACAATAATGAAAGATAAACTAAAAAGTCTGTTTTGAATTTAGCTTTCAAATAAATAATTTCTTTTATTATTATTATAACCTTAACATAGAAAAACAATTATTATCAGCCTTGTTGGAATAAAACTAGCTTGAATTTTATAACAATAAAAAAAATGTTCAAATTCGGTTTAAAACTAATTTTCTAAAAATATAAGAGAAAACAATTGCTCAAACAAAATTATGTCGTTGTAAAGTCATTTCTTTTAAATTTTAAGTGGCTTAAAACTGGCTTTTTTTGTAATGAAATGTATGCTTCGAAGTTATTAAGGAAAGCAGCTTTCTCCTATCAGCCCTTTTCTGGACACCCTGTAATTTCTCTGCAATAGAAAGTATCGTGTTGTGAAGTAACCTTTAGAGATTGGGCACTTTCTATAATATTGGACCTCGAATTAATGGTAATTTAAAATTAGTTGAATGTTCGGTCATTAACTCGTAAATTGTTTTTTGCTTGCGAAGTTTTAAAAGAATTTACACTAAAACTCTAGAAAATACACGACTTTCAAGATAGGAAGAATAAAGCAGAGTTGTTTATATTTTCTTTCTATGTATAAATAATATTGAATGCATTTTTTCAACAATTTGGAAGCTGCCCGATGTCTGTCACAATTACCACATAAAGATAGCTATTAAAAATAGATTGATTTTTATAAAGAGAATTTGAAAATAGCCCAAAATTGAAGAGATAACATCGAAATGGAAATCATAAAAGTTTATTGAGAATGGACAGTAATTTTGAATCGTTGTTGAAAAATCAACTTCAGTGTCAAATTATATGTATCAGAGCAATGAATTCTGACACAAAAGAAATCTAATGTGCGCATTGGCTCCACTTAATAAAGATCTTGTATGAATTCCGGTATTAAATTCTCAATTCTCGAATTCCGAAGCAAATCAAAGATCTACAATTAAAACAACGTAACACATTTTGGACTGTTAAAGACTGGAAAGTGATTTTTTTTCCTTTGAAAAAAATAAATGAAGGTATAAACCACTCGTTTTAATTGCAGACTCTTGTATAAAAAATTGCATCACGATCTGTAAGGGGGGAGTATTATAAAGCCTTATTCACCATGAAGATGGAGAAAAGGGTTCAAAACGAAATTAAATTGAAAAAAAACATATAAAAAAGAAATTAAATCATTATTTCTGTTTTGAATTAAGCATCAATAATTGCTTTAATTTCCGTTTAAATATATTATTTAAAATTAAAACGCTTGCAAAGGATCCAAATCTCTTATTTCTGTAATAAAGTCGTTTTTATTCTATTATATTAAATCGTTAGTTAAGACTGAGGTTCCTTATAATTTGAATAGTTAACTAAACTTTCGCATTTATTGAAGGCGTTTAGTAAGAATTCATCCCTAAACAATAATAAAGGCAATAAGAATTTACTTAAGGTAACTTCAATGACGAATACCATTCTTATAAGTTAAATTTATTATTGATGAAAATATTATGAATCTAAATCAAACTTCATTTTGAATCCTTAATATTTACTGTTCACTTAAACTAATCATCTGTCATAAGAAAATAATTCTATCAATAAACTGATCTATAAAGTAATGTATTTTAAGCCTTAGTTATTTCTGATTTTATTAGTTCGTTTCCCAGTCTTGTAAAATTCTTCTAGTTAATTAAATACTTAGGAAAAGTAAAAATATCCGAAATCCATCAAAGAATTTGCGATGAATCATAACCCATCCCTGCAAGTCCTAAGCAATCAGACGGGCTCGATAATATCATGCGTACCTGTGATCATTTACAAAACAGTCGTCATTAAACTATATATCAATGAACTATAGATAGATGGGACATATTCCATCCCAAGGAATATGTTCCATCGATGAAATAGTACTCCTCACAATTGCACCATCTTTGTTGCACTAAAAAAGGAAGCAAGAACTTTTCCTTTGGTAACTAACATTGGCACCCATCCCTTCCTGGATATTTTGGAATGATAATTTATTTAAAAATATAATCAGATTCTTGTGGGTGTGTCTGTGTACCTTTTGCTAGAAAAAGCATGTTTGTTTCCTCGGTTTTTTTTTTGTTGTTGTTAGTGAAACAAAAACATTTTTTTAGCTTAAAACTCTCTCATTCTTTTCAAAACCATATAGGTTTATGTAAGCAATTAACAATCGAGACGGAATTGCTCATATTTCCTGTTTAACATTTTATTTTAATTTTTATTGAAACGCACTTCCCTCCCCTCCCCCTCTCTTTTCTTCTTTTTCTTTTCATCCGTAAATTATAAAATTTCTTAAATAATAGATTTGCTTTTAAACATCTGTATTATTTTGAAGTTGACATTTTATATTAAAAAAATTGTGTGTTATTATTTCAGTGACGCGTTTTTATTCACTTCTGCAAATTCTCTTAAGAGCAAATATGCCACTGATTTATACATGCTATACATGAATAAAATCTGAACTAACTGAATATGTCATAACTTTAAAATCACATAACTTTTTGGCACTTCAAAATAATTAAATGTTCCTAAAGTTTTTATTAATTGCGTCTAAAAATAGGCTTCTGAATACCAAAATATTTTTTAATTCAAAATTTTAAAAAATAAATATTTAAATAAAAGCATAAAAAAGAATCGAAACAATTTTAGACTGCATGAAAAGTCTCTGAACGAAAAAAAAATAAAATAAATGTTTACTTGAAAAAGTATATTTACTTTTTTGTTTGCTTCTGAATTTACATAACATTTATTATTTTAACAAACGTATTAGTGTAAAATATGGGGACATTTTACAAAGAGTGGCATTTCAGTTTCCGATAATGATAATAAAAATAAAAATACAGCGAACGAACTGGATTTTAAAAATTAGACGTGCACAAAGACAATACTATTAAAAGTGGAAATATTGATTTACACCATTTAAATAATAAAAACTATAAAGCGCAGATAAAATTTAAAACCAACTGAAAGGCTTAACATAATATGAACTGATAATAAATATAACTATGGCATTAAATATGTTTTCCAATTTTCATCTCGCGTCTGGCATTGATTTACTAACCATTATTCCAACAGCAATATTTCATAGAACATATCCTAATGCATATGCTTTTATTTAACCATCAAATATCCACCCTCATAACTGAATTTAGATTATTTATAGCGCATATCTCTTGAAAAGTTTTCAGTGCACTCAATGTTCGGTATAATACTGGTTTTAATATGAAAATCTCTAAAGCAAGGTTGTTAATTCCAATACACTTGATGAGTTTCTAGCAGCTAAGGCTGAAATGGTTTAAATTCGATTAACTTGGTCCGCAAGTTTTCTCTGATAAAACTATAAATTTTCATAAAAGTTTGAAAATTTAATAATTACTTTAACAAATTCCAGTTAATAGATTTAAAGTGCAATATATCAATGTCATATTAGAGAATCAAGTCATATATCATTCAAAACGTTATCATTATTGTGCAGGAATCTATATTCGTTAGTTAGCTAGTAAGAATAGTGAATATAAGCAGGTAGTTTAACGAATGATTATAAACTGATCAATTATATTTTGATTTCTTTTTTGAGAATGTTCTAGACTTTCAAAGACGCTTTGAATATCTAACACATAAACAAAGTCAGTTTTAATTATCAATTTTAGCTCTTTTGGTTTCAAAATATGATTAAATTGGGCTAAGTAAATATTTTTTCACTATAATTATTTAATATTAAATCAGGAATAATGGGAATGTAAAAAGTGTTTAATATATGACATGCAGCACTTTATATAACTAATCAATTAAAATTTTTATAAAAAATGTGATAAAATTATTTTTTTATCATTTTCAACAACTATACCCTGTTTATTATCCTAAGAAAAGTTTAAAAAAATTAATAAGACATCTGCCTACTTGATTCACGCGATAGTCGCAGTTCTCGCTTTGCGTTTATAATCGTAGTGAAATTCTTTTCAGCGAAAACTTGATAAATTTTCCTACTGTTTCTTTTTCGTTTTTTGGCTAAAAACACATTTGATGTCTAATATATAGCAAAATTTTTTGTTAAGAAAATCTTCTTCCATCATTCTTTCTTATAGATGATTTATCACCTTTAGCAACCAGCTTGTGTTCCTTGAATATTTATTTTTCTGATTATTAAACTGTGAATATGTAATGGAAAATATTTGAAATTCCATTTTTGTTGTTTTATAAGATTGAAAAAAAAAGGAATTCAATGGAAATTGAAATTTGAGTAATTGGAATTGAATTTGATAATAAATTATATTTTCTTCTAAGAAATAAATCATCTTAATATTGAGAGTTCCGAAAAAATGTTTGTACATGGACAAACTTAAAAAATGGACAATTGAAGTAATTTTCAACATATTTTTGTCACTATACGTAATGGAAGATTAATATGATTTTGCTGAAAATTTAAAGCAGTTATTGAAAATATAAACTAAGTTTTAAAAAATAGTATAAAGGAAAATATTAAAAATGACATTTAAAAAGACATAAACACCTTTTAATTTTTTTTCAGAATGTGAATTCAGAATTAGCATAAGTGTGAAATTAAAATTCTCTATTTGAAAGTAAAGCAACTAGTAAATATCCGTTATCTCAAAATAACCAACGGATCTCCACAAACTGTCTTGTATACTTTTGAATGAGGGCGTTATTTGCTCTCCCTCCTCCCACCGTATAAAATTTCAGTTCTGTCGAGGATAACTTGCATGCCATTGGAGAACAATAGTTACAAAATATTAATATTTGTTATGTATTCAACATTTTTACTAAATCTATAAACGTTGTCAACAATCATATATGATTGTTGACATCGTTTTTTTTTTGCGTTTAATCTGTGTCGTGGATTAATGGTACACAAAAATCAAATTTGTGTCAAATGTGTTCTTTCCATCCGATTGAAAAAAATGCGCAAATGACTGCTATCGGAATCTCAAATTCATACACCAGAGTTCATATATTTAGCTCATAATGTTTTCGAGTTATTGCGTTTATGAAGTTTGTGAATGGCCAGAAGTATAGAAAGTCTATACCTCAACGAATATGGTTCCAAATTTGTGAGATGTCTACAGTTTAGATGCTAAATTTGTATGTCAGTACTTTTCGATATTTCGTATGCGAGTTAAATAAAAAGCGCCAGTTTGAAAATGGTATTAGACAACATTTCACTACATAGAACTTACCTAATATGAATTTCCATGCTACATTTTCCCCAACACAATGAGTGCAGAAATTAAAGTTGTCTTAATTTATAGGGCAAAAGTTTTACGGATATTTTAATAATGGCTATAAAGAATCTCTATTAATATGGATATTAATAGTGGATTCCATCAATATTTCTTGAATCAGCATAAAAATTAAAAAATTATTTCTTACGTTGATGATAATTAAATATTTATGCTAAAACGTCTAAGACACTGTCTGTGCACTGGCTTCAAGTAATCACGTTTAGCATTTTATTACGATATCAAGAATGAATTCTTATAATATGAATCAAATTTTACTAGAATAATTCATTCATATAGCCATTCATTAATAAATACTTGTAACAATAAAATATCTGATATGTAATAATTGCTTCTTATATTAGAAATTCAATATCTTTCTTATAAATTCCCGATTGTAAAGTTTATAAAAAATAAAATTTGTGTTAAAAAAAATCCATCAATTGAATGTAAGGCAATTTTCTTTTAGTTAAAGTTTACATTAAAGGAAATCGAAAGATTAATTATTCCTAACTATTTATCATTTTCCTCTGTATGTAATATTGAATTATTTCATAGATCATTATCTTCAATGCATTATTGTATTATTTATAACAACCGTAATCTAAGTATAATTTATCATAAACAAATGAAATTTCCCTTAGAAAAATTTTGTTTGTAGATTCAGTTAGTTTATTCATCTTGTAACTTAAATTTTAACAATAATTTTAAAAATCAAAGTTTTACCTGAATAGCTCTAGGCCCATATAAAGTTCTTTTATTTCTTCAGCCCAATAAATTGCAGCAGCAGATCTTCCAATGAATATAATTTCCTAGTAAAAGAAACGAAATAAGTTAATAAAATTACTTTTACTTGAATTTTTTCCAACCATATATTCCACAAAAATAAATATTTTTTACTAAAATTAATGCCATTATTTAGGTATAAAAATAATGCTTATGCTTAAATTGCATAAAAATTTGTATAATTTTTATTCGAGTACTCTTTTTGAAATATATATAATGTTACAATTTAATTACACTTTAATGAAGTTTCTAAATATATTTCAGATATTATTTTAACTACATTAAAAAAATAGAGTAAAACATTTTATCGAAATAGCAAAAGTTATTTGAATCGTAAGATAATTATACTAATTACAATTCTACGGTTCATTCAGTAGAATTCGTTCATTATAATTGCGTTTAAGATATTCAGAATAAAAACAATTTGATTATTTTAGCCAAATCAAATATGAGGATTTTAAAATCCTTGATGGGAACTAATTAAATGTTATAAAATAATGATGGAAAATAAATAAAAAAATTAAGCGAAGTAATTATTCGCTTTAAAATAATTTCACCAAAATAAATTTTATAGTAATTACTAAGAAATAGGACTCAGGGCATCATTTGAATTTTGGGAATATGAAAAACTAAAAAGTTTGTCATATTTTGTTATTTTTGGAGAATTTTAATTTTTATTTCAAGTGAGTAAAAGTAGAAAAAGATTCACGTATAAAGAAAAATTCTCATATAAAGATTAGAAATCACATTTCTACAACTTGATTGGAATCATTATTGGATAGAAAAAAATAAATCAAATTTGTGTTTAAAATTAATTGATTTGCTATTTTCACAAATTTATTGTGTTGAGTGAAGATTATAATTTTCAGGGAGATCCTAAATTTAGATAATTTTCCTTTTTTTTATTACATCCAATACTTTAAAAACAGTTCTGGTATGAAACAGCAATTCCACATTCATGTTTATATAATCGAACATAATATAATAAATCATAAGTATATTACGGCTATTAAATTTATATCAAGCTAATGGTGATTTATATCTTAATTTTTTTAAAGTTTAATCAGTTTTCATCAGTTAATTCAGGTAAGAATGAGTAATTTACATAAACTGCTTTTCCATAATAATTAACATTAGCAATTAACTTAACACAAGCATAATATAAAAATAAATGTCAAATAATTGAATTCGATCATAGGCTACATATTTTTTATTAACCATTTAAATATATATGAGTTGAGTTTCGTTTTACTTTTTTGCATATAAAATTTGATTCGAGAGATAGATATAAATAATATGGTTTAATCCCATATTAGATTTTTTTAATTCCCATTGATTAAATATAAATGAAAATGCCCCGATAAATATTTATAAAATATGATGAGAAAATTAATTTTCCTAAAACTTTCAAGTTCATATGATGAAACAAAGATTTTAAAATAGCAAACTATTAAAATAATGGTGCAAAGCTATCTAAAAGGACACAGTACTCGAAAAATCATGAAAAAAAATTATGTGTGTTTTTATTGACTCAAATGATAAATTCAATCTTTCCAAATGTGCCTTCAAAATTTTAGAGCTGTAGCTTTATTTTTTATTAAAGTTATTGAAGCATTTTTGATGACAGGAGAGTAAGCAATGTTGTCATGTCCACTTTTCAGATTTAAACAGTAAAGAAGCTCATTTCACAGAAGTAAGAAGTTTCAGTAAAAGAAGCTCATTTCACAAAAATATTGTCATTTTACCAATGGTTTGCATCAAACGAGGTATTAGAGTGATGTATTCAATGCAAGATACAAAACTCCAACAAGGCTCTCCACAGTATCATTTGGAATAAATGCTCAAAAGTTAAACTGCATCGTTCAAGCAAAATAGCAGGAGCAGTAAACTGAATAGCAGAAATATATATTTAATTAATTTTTATACGGTTGTTAATTTTTTAAGGTTCTATAATAAAGATTTGTGAAGTTTTGACTTTTCGTTAGTTTTGCTTTATATCTTCAATATACAAATAGAATATATTGTTTCAATAAGGTTTTGTATTTTTCAACTTTAAAAAATATAAAATAACTTGAATCCAATTTTGTAAAAATTACAGGTTAATTAGACAGATTTTATCTTATGACTTAGATGAATAAAAATTTATATTTTTATCATGTTGTGTTTTTTTTATATGTTACATTTTAAAGGACAAAGGCTTTGTTAAAAATGGAAGTAGGGGTATGAAAATTTGTATGAATGTTCAGAAATATATGTTTTATAAATTTTAGTATGGAATTAGCTTTAAGATGCGTAGTAACTTCTTAAAAAGGTCCAAATTCAGAGCTTCTATATATTTCAGATTGTGTGTGTTGGGGGGGGCGTGTGTGTGTGTGTAGTATATTTAATAGCTACCTAAATAAATTTGGTCAAAAATCTTCATACTTAAAAAAGTCTTAAAATAAAATTTAAAAAACCTTAGAATATTTTTAAAAAAATTTAGCGGAGATTTAAAGAGTACTATTTTATATAAAATAAAAGAAAAATAGAATTTTAAACATTAAAATTTTTTTTAATGAGGCACCGTGTCGCCTAAAATGGCTAAAGTAAAGTAAAAATAAATTTAACAACTTTTAGTTTCACGTAAAAACGAACTTACCTTTAAAAATATTTGGTTTATTTTAAAAGAGCATTATGATTAATAATATGTTAAAATATTCAATATGTTAATTCTCGTCCAACAAGTTTTGCTATTTTAGAGACAGTTAATAAAAATAATGACCAGAAGAATTAAGTAATACTCCAATTAAATATGTTCCAAGCTAAAATGAACATGCTATAATCTAGGAAAATTCGGAAAGGAGATTCGGCTTCATCCTCAACATTTGACAATGGTAAAAAAAAAAAAATACGAGGACCATTCAAATAAACCTAATGGTGTTTTAAAGCGGTACGCTAATATAACCAAACCTAAGTCCTAAAAAGATGCTAGAATTCGGGAAATGAGATTCTCTTCCCCAACTAAGCTAGCATTGCGATTACATAGATCATTTAAAAACATTCCTCGTTACCGAAAAAATATTATTCTTTTGGAAAACAGAATATCATACATACAACTATGAACAAAGAATTTATTTTCTCGCTCTATATTCCTCTATTTCTCTGAGAAGTTTAAAGATCAATTTTTAAATTTCAATACCCTTTTTCATAAAATCGGAATTCAAACTATCGACTAGTTCAAGGAAACAAAAGTACAAGTCAAATTTTTACTTTCTTCTATCCTTAATGCGTAAAAGCTATCGTAATTATTAAAAAAATTGAATAAGAGATTTTGACAATCTCAGCGAGTGATATATGTTCTTTACACCAAATTTGTAGTTTCTATAAAATTTGAGCAAAATTTGCTCAGAGAGTGTCTGTTTGGTTATATGAATATAAGTTTATAAGATAATTATAAAAAAGGGAGCTTAGTAGGCAAAAAGAATTACAAACACAAAACATCTATGATGTAGACACATGCCAAATTTTGAGTTAAATTCATTAAGGGGCTGACTGTCTGTCGGTCTATATGTTCATAAATATACAAGCGCGATAATAAAAAAGCAAAGACAAATATATCACATTTTCTATAAGATTTTGTGATTACAAGTGTGTTTTTGTTCCAATCTGTGGGGAAAAACGGATCTAAAACGCAGATTCAGTTTTCGAATGCTGTTAACTATATTCCAGGTATTAATAACCAAGGTTGGATACAGCAAAAAGGATGAATTTATGCCAAAGGTTAAAATTACGTAACAATTCCATGAAATAATATGAAAAAAACTTTAGGGGAGACCACTCGAGCTAGGTTTTTTTCTCATAATACAATTTTCGCATACATTTTTCAACGCGAAATTTGCATGTAATTGATGGTAATAAAATAAATAAATTTACAGTTCTAAAATAAATCTTTCCTTTTAAATATATGATGAGTTATTCCAAATTTAGAAATACACATATTCTTGCAATTTTTGTCGATAGAAGAGTAGATGTTTTTTTTTTGGTTTTTTTTTTTAATATTGAGAAATATAGGCAAAAAATTTTATTATTTCACACATTTAAGCAATAAGATGTGTGTAAAACTTTAATTTTTTATTACATCACCCAATCAAATTTTGCATTCAATTGCTTGCCATGTTTAAAAAAGTAGTTGAAAATATATAACATTCGATATTTAAGGAGATAAGAAAGTGTTATACTTTTTTGGAATATCTGGCATCCAATAGAATTTATGCAAAAGCTGACTTTTTGAAAAACCGGTTTTCAAATTTAATATTTCTAAAATTCCCGTTTTGTCAGGTTTTCGAATTTCGGTCAGCAAAAATAGAATATAGAAAAATGCTTTATTTAATTAATATAAAAAAACAATATCAGAGTCAAAATATATTTTTAAAAAATTAAGGATTACATACACATATTGCTCACCCAAAATAACGAAAACTAAAGCAAAAATTTCAAATAATGCTTATATTATTTTCACTAATTTTAATTTCTCCTGAGAAAATAAGATTATAAAAAAAACATAAAGTATTAACTGAACAATGGCTAAATCTTGTTCTTATTTTGGACACGATATCGTCTGAAATTGAAAATATTCGTTCATTAGCTATTAAGATTGGTTTTCTAGTTAACATGGCATCAAGTAACAAATATAATTTTTTTTGTTTGTTTTTATTATTTGCTGCCCCAAATAATGAAAATTCAGCTTTTAGTGTCTTTTTTCTTAGGAGAAATTTGTAAGTATCTCTTCAGAGTGTTCAAGAAACTTAGGAATTGATTTTCCCTTGCCTTCTTTTAAGAAAGCATTTCTCTGATGAGTAGTTTCTTCGATTTGCTCTTCATCAGAATCGGTTTCCCAATACGAATTTGAAAATATTCTAGATAACTTAATAATTTCAGCATTTGAAGCTAAAGAAAGTACTCTAGATTTCTTCGTTAAACTAGGAATGTTTTGTGGATTTTGCAAATACAACAAAACAATTGCTAATTCTACCTGTTTCTTTCTTGAATTCGTTCAACAGAAATTCAGATATATCTTTTCTTGTTAATAAACTAACATCTCGCCGCTCTAAGCCTTCACTGCTAGAGAAATCAGTCCCAATTGATAAAATTCAAAATATGTGTTTGTTTGAAGAAGAGGAATCTCCAGGCGTTCCAGAAAACCGGTTTTCAAATGTGACAAATTTACTTTGAAAACCGGTTTGAAAAATTGTCAAACTCTAGGATCCAGTAGATATTAAAATATGTGAAACTTAACATTTGCTTAACCTCAAGATTTTAGATATTGTCATACAGTATTTTTTTTCTGTTTCATAATAATCTCAAGGGTCAGTGTGGTGAAATTACAGAAATAAAAAGAACATTGAACTTTTCATAAATAGGAAAGCACGCACAATAAAAATGGGCAAATTATAGCATCAGGAAAAAAAGAGAATATAATCACAACTAATCAGAAGTTGCAACTACTTCATTTCGCCGAATCAATTAAAATATTTTTCACATTAACAGCTTTAATTCTTTGACCAAAAGTCTTCATCCAGTTATCAACTTTATTGAGAAAATCTGATACAAAACTCCAAAGCATTATTTAATGTTTGCTTTCATAAAAAAAAATAATACTTCATAACATGAAAAAGGACTTACATTCCATTTTTCACTCCATATTTCAATGCAAGTTTCATTTTTCACTCATTTTATGAATGAGCGGAGAAAAAACTTTTAATTATAGTTTAAAGTTCTAGGGATATCCGTTGTTTGACGTATTTGATATGTTACAAAAAAAATCGAGATTTCATTTTCTTCGAAGTCAGACTAACTGAACATATTTAAAAGAAACAAACCTTTTAAAAACTACAAATTTGTGCGATTTTTAAAAAATAAAAATTTGAGATTTAGTTTTAAAATGTTTTATCTTACCAATTTTTAAAATTAAATTCATTTTCAGATATATGTTTGCTTCTTTAATAACTACAAGTCAAAGATGTAACATCATGCTGCACCTTTGGTCACCATGTATGCTTTTTTATAAAAATAATCAAGATGTGTATTTTTTAAATAAAATAATTCATTTTGTTTTTCATAAAATATGTAAAAATACAAAATTAACCAGATATAAGGAAAGTATCACTAACAAAGTTTTTGTGCAGAAATTTTTCATATGGAATCAATAAAAAAATTAATATTGAAAATCCAATAAAAAGTACAGCACTCTCACTGTACACTTTTATCATTGTACATATACATAATATGTATATATAGAGAGAGAGAGTGTGTGTTTCACGGATTTTCAAGAAAAAAACTTCCAAAAAGTAAGATTTTTAAGTCAATATGTCAAAGGCAAGATATATTTAATTTTATGAACAAAGAAAGTTATTTAATTTTAAAAAGAATAAAATGCTAAAAAAATGTATAGGATATCAATATTGAAATCTCTTTTCGTTCCCCGAAATAATAAGAAGTATAGAAAAAATTTCAAGTTCTTTTGATCAGAAAATATAATAAAAGAGTTCAAGTGAACTGAAAAGCGTTTAATGTTTGGTTGGGCCCCCTCTGACTTCGATCACAGCGGGCCACTCTTTTAATCCTGAAATCTTAAGGTTCTGCGACATTTATTTAGATATTTCCTGTTGCCAAACTTTAATAATTGTTTCTTCAAGTTCTTATTTTTTTCCCTCAAGATTATTCTCAGTTACTTCTTTCCCATTATACTCCATAAATTCTCAAGCGCCGCGGTGGCCCGGTGGTAAAGTCTCGGCTTCGGAACCGGAGGGTTTCAGGTTCGAGACTCGATTCCACCGAAGAACCGTTGTGTGAGGGGGTCTGTTGCACGTTAAATCTGTCAGGCCAAATGTCCTCCCGCTGGTGTGGTGTGGAGAGGGGGGTCCTGTTCAGATGTCGTCCTCGTCATCAGACCGTGGTTCAAAATTACGAGGTCCGTCCCAAAATAGCCCTCGTGTTGCTTTAAAACGGGACGTTAATATAACTAAACTAAACTAAAACCATAAATTCTCCATAAAGTTTAAATCTAGTAAGCTTCCTTGCTATGGGAAACCATTAATACCATTGTTTTGCAAACTCGGCCTTAACCTAAAATAACGAATGTATCGATATATACGTCATAACTAAATTGAAATGAAATTTAAAATCAATTGTAAAGTTTGTCTTACCTTTTTCTTTGTAAGGCAGGGTGCTAGATCTTATTGAAATATCTTTTTCTGCCTAGGGAACATCTCACGGGTACTATGAAAGAATTGATCCTTTAGCGCACGAACATACTTGGCACTATTCATGGCTCCCTGTACAAAATAAAATCATCCATTTGATTTATATGGCATGCACCTCCACACCATTATGCTTTCTGGTTGTTTTGAAGCACAAGTCAGGCATTCCGGCCTGATGTTCTCCTTTGCTATACGCCAAACGTGGCCAGACCTGTCAAGCGAATTTCATTGCTGAATATAACTTGCCTCCATTCCGAAATACTATATTTTTGTGCACCTTGCCTCACTTCAATCACTTTTACAGCTTTTCTTTCGTCAGTACAGATTTTTTTCTTTGTACTTCTGCCTTGTGACCAAGTTCATAACTTTCCAGCGAACTGCTCTGGGACTGGCAATGATAGATTTGGGCTTATTTCAATCTTTTGCAAGTGTAGCAGAACTTTCAAATCTATTTTTATGCGGATAGTGTCATGTTTAGAAGATAATCTCAGACGACCATACGACGGCCAAAGAACTTTTTTATCAGCGGTTCCTTCGGTTTTTAATTTCTTTATGAAGCATGAAACAATCGAGTCACTGCTGTTACTCCGAGGAGCAATCTTAACATTTAGAATGTATCTTCTTGATGGATTAAAATAACAACCTGATGCTTCTCACTAGTTAATTCTCACATTTAAAAAATAAACAATTTAAATTAGAAAAAAATGCACACGAGAAAGAACTTGGATCGTGCAACAAACGCAATGAAATCCCTAATTTTATAATAAGCTATCATTGCAGAAGATTGCTTCACAATGGATGAAGCAACACCTTGGAACTTTTACATCACATTTATACTAGAAAGTATAATTTTAATTGAAAAAAATATTACTTTTTCGGGACTTATTCTTGTAAAACATGACATTTCTCAAACTTGGCCAGTACTGTATGTACATAAAACAGATACACACACGCTGGAGACAAATTATGTGAGTAGTTTCCTTCCCACATTTTTCAGAGAAGAATCTACTAAGAAAAGATTTACTTGTCTTATATATCAATCGAAATGGATTCACAATGATGTGAAAACAATGTGTGTGCACTTAATAATGCATGATGTGTTTACCATTTTCAGAACGTTTCAATACTAGATATACTTTAAATAAAACGTTCGATATTTTGTTATCCTTCCTTTAATATACTGTCAGTTTAAAATATTTCTTATATATTCTGTGAAATAATTGGATGTATAAATGTATAGACATAAAATTAAGGAACATGAACTTAACATGCAATATGAACATAACGGTATAAAGCTTCTAATAGGCCATTAATAAAGATGTGCATATGGATGTCTGCATATCCTTGTGTGAGATGGCACTCCACGGATCTGATCATTTGACCAAGAGCTACAGAACTCGAAGTATTATTACTTTAAGGAAAAGTGCACCTCGGAACTTTTATTTTAAATTTTAATTAAATAAAAAATAAAGCAAAATTTTTCAACGATAACATCCAAAAACTTTCTTAGACAAATAAATTTTTACAATCTATTAAATTCCAAAAAAAAAAATTGAGAGAAGTGGTTGCAGTGATATTTTGTCGTATAATTTATATTCTATTTGTAATGCAGTTTTAAAAAATTTTAAGAGTATCTTACAATTTGTTGCATTATTGAAGTGTTACTGAAATCCTTTAATTATTGTTAATATTTGATTTCTTTTCCTATCGCTGATATTCGAAGTATGATTATTTCGGCTTATTTTGCCATATCGAGTAGATTTCAAGGTTAACTTTCAATACAAAAACAATTTTATTGTATTAAGTTTTAATTGAACAATAGAGAAAATAAACATTTTTTTCTACCATCCCTCCCTCTATTTAGATATTATTGCTCTTTCTTGTAATTAAAATGATGTATTAAAATATTTACTGAAATCATGGAAATGCATAACCCTGTGAACAGAACAGTGCCAAGTTTCTAAATTACTTACAAATCTATAGATTATGCTTCGCTCAAAATTTAAACATATTTTGGTGGGAAAATCTTTAAACAAAATATTAAAATTTTTAACAAACGTTAGTCTCTATGAACCAAATGATAAGAAAAGGTGGCTAGTATTAAAATATAATAAAAGCACAGCAGATTCTCATACATTGAATCGCACACGCAAAACGTACAACATAATGTTATGCCCATATTGAAGGTCTCTACATTTCTAAGCGAATGCTATATGCAGATAGCGAACAGATTTGGGAAGATTATATTTAAATAGGCCATGTTATTTACCGAATGTTCCACAAATGTTGATTTTAATGATGTGTGAGTTAAATTTCTTCAAGATTACAATTCCGATATTATTTATTGAAGAATGATTTCAATAAATAATTTATAAAATGAACATATTTTAATTCATTTGGGCGAATGCAGCTAAAAGGGTGTACAAGTTACAAATTTTGACGACATTGCTATCTCGCACTTTGTCAGTGCTCAAGAGCTTTTAGGAATTACAAACAGGTAATTTGACGTTTCTTTAAAACGTGTGGTTATTTAATTTAATTTTTATAATCTTCCAAGCATAAGATATTTTTTTATATCTTTTAGGATTTTTTTCAAACTTGATTCCTTTTTTATTTAACCACTATAATTTGTAAACTGCTAATAATAAAAAATGGTTGCATTGGAGTTTTATATTTCAAATTATTATTTTCATCACTATCTTTCGTTCTTCATGCTCGGCCCAAATCCCTGTCCCAACCCTTTAACGTTTTATAACTTCAATGATCAAAATAACCGAATTGGTTTTGAGATAAAAGCTTCTCTTAAAAACAGCATCGGTTTTTGTCAAAAAATATTCCTTATAATTCCACAAGAATATACATTCCTGTAATGTAATCATCTTTGAAAACAGATAGAATCAATTTAGCATGCTTTTTCTACATTAATGAACACCAGTTAAACGAATCATTGCCTGCTTTAGATGTTTTGAATTTTGAGATGTTTAGAATATCAAATATTAGATGTTTAGAATATCAAATTGAGATTTTTATAAATACATGCATATATCGAATGCATGATCTGAAAAAAGAAGTAACAAAGATGCATTTTTTCCTCGTGCAATCATAAGAAACGTGTCATTCGAAAGCACTTAAAGTATTCTTAAAGAATTGTGAAGTTGTATAAAGGCAATTTTGCCAAGAGAATGCCCATTCTTTTCATCAAATTTCAAAACCGCATCAAAAGTTATTTCGGGAACCAAGTTTCGTTAGTATAGGCCTATTCCTTTCGAAATTATGAGCTAAAAAATTCTTATCTTCAAATATTAAAATAAGATATTGAAGCTTTATACATATTATAAGAAAATAATATAGTCGATGAACTCAACTTTTTTATTATGAAATTATAAAGTATTTTATGCATTTTACAAGCACATTTGTCATTAAAAAGTAATATTCATTAAGATAAAAATACATTGTAAAATTATAATATAAAGCTTTTTAAATGGCAGCATATTAAAATTTTAGTATAAATCGTAGGATAGGAACATTTTATAGGAGCATGTAAAATTTCAGCTCATTTCTAGAAGTAGGTTTTCTGTTACATAATATTAAATTTTTCCATTTTGCTTCTAAAATGATGCACTTAAGGGCGATTCACAATTTCGATAATGTCGATGGCATTTTATTTTGCAAATGGTTGCGCATTTCCCGAATCAAATATCATTAATGACGTAAAAATGTATCAAAAAAATATTTTCCCAGCGGCTAAAAAAATCGAATTCGAAATAAAAAAATATATACTTTCCACGGCCATAATCTTTTATTGATAGTCGTTGCTTTTTAATTTGGAGGATAATAAATTTCTATTTATTTGAAAGTCGAAAGAAATAAACTTCTTGCAAAATAAAATTTTGTAAAAAAATTCTGCTGTTAAATAAAAATAATTTATTTTAAAAAAAATCAAAATTTCTTATAAAATTAACTTTTTAGTTATCTTAAAGATCCGATACTTATGAAGAAAGCAAAGGATTATAAATGACTCTTTTTATAAAATATTTGCAGGCATTTCTTAATTAACCTACATTTTATAAACAATCGCGGTTTGTCGAATAATTTTTAAGTGCATTAAAGGTTATTCGTTTTTGGGGGAAAAGGATATCTTAGGAAGGAAAGCAAAAACTACATATGAATGACACAAAATTATACATTTTAATATAAAATTTCGAGCATTAAACTGGATAATTTCAAAAGCCTCCTATGGATTAATTATAATCACATAAAAATAATTATTTTATAATTATATAAATTATAATTATTTCTATTATACATGGTTTCAAAATTCTATTCTTAATAAAAGTTGAAATATATTGAATAAATTTTAGCTTAAAAAAGAGCAGCAAGTACGTAAATAAAGGATATATAAAATAAATGAATGATCATTTGTTCTGCGATTTTCGTTTCTTGTCAGAAACAAACGTATGTCCGGTATATGTATCTTCGAATAACGAATTCTTGCACAATCAAAAGACATTTGTATAAAACAGTAAGTCATCGATAAAGCAAGGAAGAAAACTTATTTACATTTACAATGAATAAATTGCACTACATTTTTATGAGCTCGTAAAATAAGTGGCGTATCCTCCCATTTCTATTTATGAGGTGTAAGCAATGATAAGAATAGTATGTACAGATAACGAAATGCAGGAATAAAACAAAAGGCAAAATATAAAATAAAACAAGAATATAACTAAGCAAAAAGAACAAAAATCATTAATTTCTTTCTCTTCTTATGTCGATAAAACTTTAATTTAAACACCAAAATTAAGATTTATTTGAAATAATAGAAAATATATTCAATTTTATGTCTTTCAGTCATGTTACAAAATTTTCCATTTTAATGCTTTCATCGTAATGACGATTCAGGCTTAGATGCAATTTAAGCAAAGCTTCAACACTTTTTAATATTTCTTTACTAAAAAAATCTAACTCCCCCCAGAAATTTTCACTGTCGATATTTTATTATGCAAGAAGTAGAAATATATTGTACTGTAAATTATAACTTTACAAACGCTTTTAAAGTTGTCACTCTTTAGCAGAAAGGTTGAAATTTTAAAAAATTACGTTACCAATACCTAGAAAATGTACGAACTTTACTTATCTAAATATGGATACAACTCTTTAACAGAAAATATCAAATGCCAAAATGTTAATCAAAGTTTGTACCTGGGTAATTTCTCTTTGCGGAATTTATGACTTTAAAATATTATATTGTCATAAGAAATTTCGAAATTTATACTGTTTTAAATATATAAATATATGTGGATCTTTCCCTGCGAACATTTTGGATCCATCGTCTTTTAACATACGTCACAAGTTTTCAGATGGTGTTTTTAGTTTTCATTTTCGATGATCGGCTGCAGCAAAACTTATAAGGTTCTTTTTTTTCCGCAACTTAAATATGTATCCGAGATTATATATACGTTTTAAACATATATAATTAGATACTTCATTTATATGTATATTCAAATATATGTATAAATGAAGTATCAAAGCTAAATTGATTCTTTTCGACAATTTTGAAATATTTCAGTTTACACACATTATTCATAAACAACTCAGGCAATCGGTAACAAATTTCCAACAAAATTCTATGAAACATTGGAGAATCGACGTTAATCTCATAAATCTCCAATGCCTCTGATAAATGATGAATCTTGAAGGTAGATTGTATACAGACCGAAATTTAAGTTGAGTTGCATATTTTCATTCGCTAATCAAATACTTGTAACTTTTCCTGAAATAAAGCCATATTGATTTCATATCAGTTCCATATCAGTCTAATATCAATGATTAATAACATATAGTTTCCAACATTTTATTAAAATTTTGATACTTTATTTATGGCGTATAAATAATCAGAACAATATATCTTAAATTGCTTATAATCATTTTAAGTGTGTAAGATAACCTGGATGTGGATTTTGAATTCCTGCACTTTTAAAATCTTATTTATCGATTAGTTTGAATTTTTTACTTATTTTCCATAACTTTTTAAAAACCTTTTTGTATTTTGATATTTTTATTTCTATTTTATAGTGTATATATTCGAAGGAAAAGGAACTATGCAATATTTTATAAAATAAGATTTACGGGCACAAAGTTTTAAAAGCTATATATTTCAGCACGGTTTTTATCTTTTTTACAACTAGCTAATCAGATGGAGCAATTAATCTTCATTTCTGCTCTCCATTTTACATTTCCTTCAAAATATTTTTGATTAAATTAAATCCTTGACCTTTTAAAAATGGTTGAAGAAAAAGCAATTTGTAGTAGTAATTTATATTTAATCCATTTCTAAACAAGTCTTTATTATCACATTAAAAATAAGGAATCTTGACGAAAGTATGCTAGGTAACGCGGCGAGAAATCGTAGTACTACGACTCCCGCCTTTAATGTGTTATTATAAAATTTGTTGCAGCAAATATATTATCACTATTGGTTTGGAGAATTACTTTTTCAAAGTAATTAATAATATTTTATGAAATTTAATTGGCAAACAAAAGTTTTACATTAATTCAGTAATGTTTTGAGCTGAATTATTGTAGCAGTGCTATAACTTAAGTTTCTAAACTGTATGACGATGACTTGATAAAATTACATAATACAGGTAAAAACCGAAATAATATTGTTATTAAAATTTATGTTGAGATAAAAGAGTAGATCCTTAATTCTATAGAATAAATACACTATGGCAATGTGAGTGGGTTTTTTTTTTTTTTTTTTTTTTTTTGCATTTTTCTCTACCATCGGAAAGTTGGTGAATGGTGAAAAATGTGATGAGGAAAAAAAATCAATAAAATTTGCACCTACAAAAAGCTTAAAAATTGTAAAAAGTGGATAAAATCGATTGAAACGCTGCACAACTAATTTTCATATGGGGATTTTTTTTAATTAAAATAATTTATATTAACTAAAATTTAAACCAGATTTGTGCATTTTTCAGTGATAATTCTGGAAAAGTTGCTGCACAAAACAAGTTTTTTTTACATTATTATAATTTTTTTAGTCCTTAAGTATAGCAATTTTCTGTGGTGGAGGGATGGTCGACTGTATACAAGAAGAAGAAGAAGTATAGCAATTTATTGCGTGTAAGATTTTTCTGAATTTTAATCATTGTAAAAAAAACATTTCTTTGCATATTTCCAAAAATACATTTCATTGCTATTCTGACCATTCAAACCATTTTCATTATATCAAATATTTAATACAATATCAATTTTCTTTCCTTGGTAAGTACTGTAAATTCTGATGATCATTGTTAAATTTTGAGAATTATTTGCTTAGTTAATATGAGAAAAAAAATGACTTTACAGCATCGTGAAATTTGAAATATGGATTAATCGTGTATATAAATATTTTTGATATCGCTGTGATTTTGTGGGACATATAGGAAAGTTCACATATACAGCAAACAGAACAAGCGCAAGGCTACTAAGCACATGGCTTTCATTTTCAAAGATTATTGCTAGAAATATTATTTCACAAAAAAAAAAAAAAAAAAAAAAACATAAAATTATGTAAAAAATTAAAATAAGCGCGGCTAATATTCCCAATCAGTCGGCTCCTCATCAAAGTCGGCTAATCTTAAGGAAAATTTAAATAATACTCATTTGCTTGACTCGAAGTGTTAAACATTTCACGACAAACAAATATATTTTTCCCGCCTTTTAGCTATTACAGAATATGGATTCTTAATAAATCTTTCAAAAGTAACCTAAAAATATATCTATAAATCTTGCTTTTGGCCGTTTAGTTAACATTTACATTATAAATAGAAAGCAATATCGGTTTCCATTTAACTAATTGAAGTATAAAAACATGAATGTGAAATTGTAAAAGCTTGATCTTTTAAATGATTATAGTCTCCTACAAAGAAACAAAATAATGGGATGGTATTTATTATTAAAACGTATTAGATATGATAATAGTGAATATATATAACATAATTACTATGTTGTCTTTTTTTTTTTGGAAGGGGATAATTTTTCCCCTTTTATTTTCAGATTCTTAAATAAAAGCTTAGTATTGAGGGAATAAAGCAACAATTTAAATATTTCTATATATTTCTTTATACTGTATTGTAAGTTTTAAAATTATGTTACTGAAGCTCTCGGAAGTTCGAAATAACATCGCGTAGGAGGCTTTTCATGTTTTATCTCACATTAATCCTCCCACGGGTTCTATGAATAGAATAGCATCATAACTTCCTTTATACCAACCATCAGAAATCCGTTTTTCGAAAATCCTTCTAACTCAGTTTCTGAAACTAGTTTTTTCCTTTAGTTTAGCTCGTTCATGCTATTAAATTTAATGATGTATCATTAACCACAAGATGGTTATATACTTACAAACTTTTTTTCATTTCATTTTTAAAAAGTATAACTTTTTGCGACAAAGTTTCAAAATGTGAAAGCCAATGCTTTTATACACTTTAGGTTACTCAAAAAATTGTTACTTCTTTAGTTTCAGAATGCAGAAGAATTAAAAGGAGCTTTTAGAAGAAAAGTATGTGGATAAATTAAAATTTACTCAACGTAAAACTTTCCAAACATTTCCAAAAGTTTCTAAAATATATTATCATCTTTCAGAAATGTTAAATTTCCATCGGAAATTGATAGCAGACAGGGAATTGAAAATGTTTTTTGATTTTTGTCAATCATCGAATGGAAACCTCAATTATGTTCTTTTCCACATTTTGTATTCAGAAATTTAGTTATATTAACGTTCCGTTGTACAGCAACACTAGGACTATTTTGGCACGGACCTCGTCATTTTGAACCATGGTAAGATGACGTGGGCGGCACCTGAGCTGGCACACCCCACTCCACACCAAACCAGAGGGAGGACGTTTGGCTTGGCAGATTTAACGTGCAAGGACCCCCTTACATGACAGTTTTTCGATGCAATCGAGTTTTAACCTGAAGCCCTCTGATTCCGAAGCCGAGATCTTACCAACAGGTCACAGCGGTCTTTTTGTATTCAGAAAGGTACTTATATTTAGATATTAATTCCCCCCTCTTTCTGACTGCTATTATCTATCGCGTTTTCCAGCAACTTCTTAAATTTTATGCTGAAAAAATAACTAATTCTTTATTTCTATTTGTTTTGAGACGATTTTGATTATAATAATTTACAATCGATATTATTTGTCAACTTACACTTTCTAAAGATTATTCATTATGTCAGCTTTTATGAAATGCTAAATATATGGGGTAAAACAACAATTACAGAATACTTTTTTTTATATAGAGATTATAATAGAGGAGTAATTAAAGCTTATCGTATTAATATCATCATTATTTAAACTATTGCGGTTCATTACTTTTCCTTCAAGACTTAATTTATTTTTTAATTAAAAATAAATGAAATAGAATTTTGATGGAAAAAAGTACACATATAATAAGTATTTTGAAAAACTTATCAACATATTAGTAATTTGGAAGAGCATATTTTTCTGGAAAAATGGAATAAAATGAACAATCGGATCAAGTATCTCAAGGTATTTTTGACCTAATACGATATTCCTTAATATTTAAGTCTTAAATGGGATGTGTATTACAATTAGGATGGCCTAATGTTTCCAAATCAAAAATATTTTTAAGCGTGATAGTGATTAGAAAGATGTTTATGATTTACTCAAAACTTTTTTGACAAACAAGATTATTTGACTTAATTATACGTCTTACAATGTTATATCATATCTTTTTTGTCATATTTAATTAGTGTGAATGATTTCAAGATTCAACTAGAATGGCGCATTGGATAATACTTTTAAAAAAGAATAAGAGTGAAAATTTTATTCATTAAACTAAAATGGTGCTTGGATTATACTTTAAAAAAGAGGATTAACAGTATGGATTTTATTAATGTGAATAACAGAAAATGTTGGGTGCTGATCCGTGCATCAGCAACGAAAATGCATTTTCATTTATTATTAATCTGTTGTTAATTGACTCGCATCCAAATAAGTAAAACAAACTGAGTTGGAAAATTAAAACAGACATAAAGAAATACTTTGTACACAATATATTAAGAAAATTGCAATAAAAAGGGTTGGATTACAGCGTATAGTCAATCTTATCACGTCGTTCAATGATATTTACCATCGCTGCATGGAAATATGCAAAAAAATTGCAATTGCCTTCTTTTCCTTTTTTTTTTTTTTTTTTGTTCTATCTATGAAACAAGGATTATCTTGATGGCTAAATAAAAGTCCCGTACATGAAAGGAAAATAACGTTGTTGAGAATGTATTTGAAAGATTGTGAGAAATGTCGAAGGTTTGAGAGATTGAAAATAAGACAGACATTACTACAGGTTTGCTAAGAGTAAGCGAAAAACTCCAGCGAGAATTTGAAGCAATGTAAAATATTGGATTATACAAGTTTCCGAGATCAAGATTAAAATCACCCCAAAATTTCAAGACCATTTTTTGGTAACGATTTATGAGAGAAATAAACAAAAAGGCTAATTCAGATTGCAAGGAAGGTAATTACATACCAAAACATTTTACTACCTAGATATGCCATGAATTATAGAATGCATAAAAGATATCTAAATTTCTGTGTTCTTATTCGAGCAACAAATTACTTTACAATAAAATGATATATAGAGATCTTTATAAAATTATCGTGATCTGGAATCCAATTCTTTCAACCATATATGGATTTTGGAAAGTGTCCCTTGATGTGATATACGAGTAACACATTCTCTATAAATCAGCAAACACTCGTAAGAATAGTCAGTTGAAAGCTTGATCATTGCGGAATCATTGCATGTGCAGACATTTTGAACTATAGAGTTGCTCTGTTCATTTTTATTAATGAAGCTATATTAAGATGAAATCTTGTTGTTGTTGTTGTATACAGCCGACCGCCCCGCCACCACTGAACGTAGCAGTATCAACAAGATTTGTTGTGGTCGATTGCTGAATAAGTATTGTCCAATCTTAAATTGACCGATCAGTCAAACCAACATTCCTGTCGGGGTAGTAAAAAGCTATCTTGCTCTCCATATGCACACTCTCAAACAGTTGGGGGCCTCGGTGGCCCGGTGGTAAAGTCTCGGCTTCGGAACCGGAGGGTTTCAGGTTCGAGACTCGATTCCACCGAAGAGCCGTCGTGTGAGGGGGTCTGTTGCACGTTAAATCTGTCAGGCCAAATGTCCTCCCGCTGGTGTGGCGTGGTGTGGAGAGGGGGGTGCTACTTCAGGTGTCGTCCTCGTCATCTGACCGTGGTTCAAAATTAGGAGGTCCGTCCCAAAATAGCCCTCGTGTTGCTTTAAACGGGACGTTAATATAACTAAACTAAACTAAACTCAAACAGTTGGAATGCAACTATCAATCTTTAACATCATATCCTTCAGGGTTTTGAGATTACCTGGTACCATCAGAACTGTACTTAAATCATTATTTACAATCTTCAGGTTTTTCCTTGACTCTGAGACCTCCATACTTCCATTAAATAGTGGTAAACCGTACCAATTTCTCCACAAATGCATTTATTTTCCCGCGTTCTTCCAAATCTTTGGAAATATGCTGAAAATCTCCGATGTCAAGATACAATTTGGATTATAAGTGGATGGTATCTTTTTATTTTTATTTCCGGACTAGGAATAAAGTCGAAAGTGACTCTTCCTTTTTTGGATATATACCTTCTTCTTCTTGCATACAACCGACCACTCCACCACCACTGAAAGTAGCAGTATCGACAGTATTTGGATATATACCATCTGTCAAACCATTGTAGTTTTATTTCTTTTCTCAATTTCCCTTTTAAGACACCAGTTGATTGGGGACAATAATATCAACGCCCTCATTCTGTGTCGCCAACTTCGCATAGTGATCCTCCTTTTCATTACCATATATCCCAATATGAGCCTTAATCCAATTCATCTCTATCGACTTGTTAATTTTAACACTTTTTATCTTTTCTTTTATCGTCCTTATTTCCTTATTACAATTGTGAGATGACTGCACAGCTTGTAAAACTGAGAAGCTGAAAAAATTGAGCACTTCTGTCCGTCATCCGCCCTTTTACAATATTTAATGGCCATTTTTAAAGCTTGCACTTCTGCCGGAAAACTTGTTGCATGGTTCGATAATCTCATAAAACTTTTATCGATCCCTTTCCCATAGTAGTATACTACTATTGCAGCTCCTACTTTATTTTCATCTTTTAAACCATCTGCAAAAATTTCGATTCCTTCCATTTTTTGGATCTTAATTTAAAAGCCATGAACAAACCATTCAGCAGAGTTTTGTTCGGACTTGTCGAAATACATCTCATAATTTTTATCATTGAAGCCTTTGTTTCCTATTTTAACTTTATTGCTAGATCTTATTTGAAATTTAGTGAATATTTCCGTTGCTTTGAGATTCATTGGCAAAATTCCCGTTATCATTTGAAGGGCTTCTGTAGAAATGGTTCTGTATGCCCCAGACATAATGATCAGAGGACGCCGTTGGATTGAATTTAATGTTGCTCTGATTTTCTTTAGATTTAACCTTTGCCACCATGTTCCATGGCCCAAAAGAACAAATGGCTCAATGACCCCAGTGTAGATTCTTCTTAAATGGTATTTTCTTTTTCTATAAAATTTATCCACAACTGTCACTAGTTTATATGTGAGATTAAATCTATACTTAAGTCAGGTTGCTTGCTTAGAGTGCAATCTTCAATAACTTCCGGGCAATAATGGATATCCATACCGCAGTGCACTTTTGACCAAATATCTTGAGGGCAAAAAAACCTAGCTAATGGAGCAATCTGTAGGTGCACTAATTTAAATCCAGCAGAATATGGCTGCATTTGTGTGAACTTACATCACTGAAGCCTTCACTTAGCTCTCTCCAAGAACTCTTCTATTCCCCATCTACACATTTTTTTTACAGATAGAAATTCTGGAAAATTCAATACATGATATGGAAAACTGCTCTGAAAGCATATCAGTTGAAGACAGCTATAAACCTTATTAATTTTTTCTAATTATCTCTAAAAATAAAAAACATAAATATTTCACATTTCCCACGTTCGGTCAAGTTCAAATTACAGTTCCTATATTTCTTTATTCTTTACATTTATTTTGCATATACAAATCATTGCAGCATGCCTCTATAAAAATAGGGTGTAGGAAAGAAAACCTTCATCTCATATCGTATCAAATGCTGGAGAGAAAATTCTTTTGTCTTGGTTTTACTACCTTCTGAGAGTTGTCGTGATACCCAGCTAAAACACATATTCTAATAGGCCAATTTTTTGATCACACTAATTTGTACATAGCCATTAGGGATGTCAAGTTTATATGCAATACCATAATATTCACATGAATGAGACGATTAGTTCGGATCAAATCGACGCGATGCATATTATCATTTGGAAAGGGTGAGAGAAGCCAACCTCACTTTTGCTCGTTTCTTAGTTGAATTCTACAATCGCACTCATTCTATCAGTTAAAAATAATATAAAGCTGGGAATGTTTTCTTTAAACGCAAAAGCCTAATAACACTTCATACTTTAATCGCCGACCATGTATCTATAAACGCTGATATCTAACAACAATTTCAGAGCGCTATAGCACAATTAGTTCCTATAACGGGTGGCGTATGAATACTGGTGACCGTTTATTCCATTTGAATACAGAATTCAATTTGTACATGAAATTTGTGCTCTCATGGAAACGCTTATTATCATTCTCTTTGAACTATAATCTAGTTAAATAATTATGTTAATCGCATGAAGTTTGCATGTTAAAATTAACGCCACAAGATACTATAAATAGTATTCTGTCTTTTTCTTTTAAATAGAGCATAAAAATGTAAATTTACATTAAAATCAATTTCGTGTAATGCTTTGAAGCTACATATACATTGTTAAATGAAATGTTTCAAATCCCGGTTGCTTTTTTTCCTAAATCCTATTTCGAGGAATTACCTGCGGTTGAGCAGAAAATGTAACTATTTTTCTCAAACAAATTATTCATTTAGAAGCTCACGAACAGAATATAGTTGTTACCTATTTGAAAATTTTCATAATCTTTTTCGATTTTAAGATGATTTTTAAATCACAGCTAAAAGTATGATAGAATTTAATTGTACAGTTTTAACGAGTTCCAAAACAGTTTCATAGTTTTTAATTTTCGAGATTTTTTGATTGATGTCTTTTTTCCCTATTCGTCGTGCATCACTTACTACTTAAAGTCTATGTTAGTTTTAGATGTAAAACAAATTAAATAAAGTCAATAAGCTTCTGTTACTATTTTTTTTTCTTTTTTTTCTCATATTCTTTACTAAACATGCATTATTTCTTTGCGATAAATTGGATTCACAATATTCTGCCATCTGCTGCTTCGAAGCAGTAAAATATGACTGGCAATGTGGAAAATATCTATACAATTATCTAAACTTTTGAAAACGAACTAATTACGATGTTTCACTGTAGGAGAATGAGCTTTATTTTTTTTTCTTTTCAGTGTGCAATTACAGGAATAAACATAAAATATTTATTTTTAAAATTATTATATTTAGTGGCAATTTTTCCTGCTTCTTCACATACCTTAACCTGTATACAAAAAAGAACAGTAATGACAGAATGTAATATAATTCAAAAATGTTTTGTTACTCATGAAAAGAGCATACAGAGATAATAAGGCTATAAATCATTTTTTTAAATTAAGATCGTATAATGGCGAAATTCCATCTTATCTTAGTAAACATCTTACTCCAGAAATACTAATAATGAAGAATGTATCTGAATCTGTATTTTAGCGCTTTACTGGCCAAACAATTTCACATAGAGCTACCAAATTTGTATATATTTTAGAAGATTGAAATACATACTGGTACACTGAAAAATTTGCCAATTTTTTTTTACCTTTAATTTTTTTAATTTTTAATATTTTATGTTTATATTGCAACAACATATTCATTATTAAAGAGAAACTCGTATGACTTTTTAAAATTATTGCTGCTAATATATATTGTATTGTAGCAAATTCTCCTCCCCCCCAATTTTTACAGTCAAGATATGAAGATTCTGCTTTCTTCTATACACTGAAGTGACAAAAGTCATGGGATGACTGTTAATATCGTGTCGGTCCTCCTTTTGCCCGGCGAAGTGCAACAACTCGACGTGTCATGGAGTCCACAAGTCGTTGGAAGTCCTCTGCAGGAATATTGAGCCATGCTGTCTGTATAGATGTCCATAATTGTGAAAGTGTGGATGGTGCAGGAGTTTGGGCACGAACGGACCTTTCGATGATGTCCCATAAATGCTCGATGAGATTCATATCGGACGATCTAGGTGGCCAGATCATGCGCTGGAATTGTCCGGAATGTTCTTCAAACTAATCGCGAACAGTTCTGGCCCAGTGACATGGCGCAATGTCATCCATAAAAATCCCATCGTTGTGTGGGTACGTGAAGTCCATGAATGGCTGCCAGTGATCTGCAAGCAGCTGAACATAACCATTTACAGTCAACGATCGGCTCAGTTGCACCAGAGGACCGAGTCCATGCCATGTAAAAACAGCCCACACCATTATGCAGCCACCACCAGCTTGAACAGTGCCTTGCTGACAGTTTGGGTCCATGACTTCGTGGGGTCTGCGCCACACTCGAACTCTACCATCAGCTCGTAACAACTGAAATCGTGACTCATCTGACCACGCCACGGTTTTCCACTGGTCTAGGGACCAGTCGATATACTCACGAGCCCAGGAGAGTCGCTGCAGCCGATGTCGTGCTGTCAGTAAAGGCACTCGAGTCGGTCTTCTGCTGTCATAGTCCAAGGAAGACAAATTTCGCCGCACAGTCCTATCGGACACGTCCCTCGTACGTCCCACATTGATTCCTGCAGTTATTTGACGAAGTGTTGCGTGTCTATTAACATTGACCATTCTACACAGACGTTGGCGGTCTCGGTCGTTAAGTGCAGGTAGTCGCCCACTGCGCTGTCCATGATGGGATGTGATGCCTGAAATTTCATACTCTCGGCATACTTTTGATACTGTGGATCTCGGAATGTTGAATTCACTAACGATATCCGCAATGGAATGGCCCATGCGTCTAGCTCCAACTAACATTCCACGTTCAAAGTCTGTTAATTCTCGTCGTGCCGCCATAAATCACGAAAAACCTGTTCACATGAATAACTTGAACACAAATGAAAGCTCTGGAAAACGAACTGCGCATTTATACGTTTTCGCTGCGATACTACTGTCATCTGTATATTTGCATATTGCTATCCCATGACTTTTGTCACTTCAGTGTATGTCGAATAGGTTCAATAAAAGGCATGTTTTTACCAATTTTTTTAAAATTTTCAATTAACATTTAATTTTAAACTGAATAATTATGAAAAAAATTCAACGTGCTCCCATTTTTAAGAAGTGTAGCCCTTACCTTTGATGCAATTGGATGTATAAAGATATAGAAAGAAAACTAAGAAAAGAATAAGACAATGAACAGAACAGCGTAAAGCTTCTAATATGGTATAAGTTATATGTCTACCAAAATTTGAAGTTTAAAAATATTTTGCTGATAAAATATTTAAATTAATCAAAATAATTAAATTAAACAAAATGATGAACAAAAATTTTCAGCAACCGCTAATCTTGGTGAACCAAATGGTCGCCAAAGACGGCTGATACGTAATATATTAATGATTCAATTGAATAGTCATATAAAACTGTCGATAAGCAAGTATTCAATTTAAAATATATATTTTTACCACTCCATCTCTTTCTTCATAAAAAGGGATACAATTAAAAAGCATTATTTCTGAAACAGTTCTTTGAAGCACGGATAATTAAGAAATTTAATTTTATTTGAAAATTAAAACAATCAGCATTTATGCATGCTTAGTGGATAGTTAAAAAGAACAATTTGACAAATTCTACTCAAGAGATATGGAGAGATCCTAAGGTCAGAAATTTTAAGAAACAAATTATTCTGTTTTCTAATAGAGAAGGTAGAATTTCAATATTATGGTTTCAATTTCAACGAAGCATAAATTGTAAAATTCAGCTGTATTGTTCTATAAAATCGTTGAGATCATAAGATTTCGCCGATCACTTTAAATATGTCTCAACTAACAATAAAAGTGTATTCCAGCACTCTACAGGCTAAGCCGTTTGGCTTAAACTGAAAAACTCCACACTGTGAAGGATGAAAATATGCACTTTGGAGAGATTTTTTGAAAATTTAATAAGTTAAAAAATTGAAATTTAAAAATAACTTTGAAATTAAAAAAAAAGTTTTTAGCGATCACGACGGAGCAATAATTTTTACAACATTTTAAAATACACAAAATTATCTTTTCAATGAACCCAAATTTTGTACCATATTTTTTTACGCATTACCAAATTTTGTACCATATTTTTTTACTCATTACCAAATTTTGTACCATGTTTTAAACGCATTTTGCAACAATATATTTCATTTCTGAAATGTAACTACTAATATTTCAACTAATATATTTTTCCATTATTATGATCAAGACATGAAATTTCGGTGTATTTTTTTCTACATTGAATAAGTTTATTACAAAGGCATGCATTAAATAATTTGATGAAAAACTTTTAAACTTTAATAATAACTTAACTTTTTGAATTTATTACTGTTGCTTTTTCGAGTAATATAATTGGATGAATAAAAATCCGAACAAAAAAATATGAAGCTTAATGAATAGAACAGTATAAGGCTTTTGAAATAATGTAAATGATATAACTATCAAAATTCGAATATTAAAAAATTTTTGCTTAGGAAAAAATGCAATTTTTAGCAACTATTAATCTTAGGGTTGCAAACTGGTTTCCAGGGGCTGTTAGTATAGAATAGGATAGAAAATTTATCATATGTTTTGTATCTTTTTCGTAATAATTTCCATACATGTTTAATGTATTGATCGTAATGAAAGGTAGCATAAATTGTTAATTAAAATCAACATGACCAGTAAAGAAACAGCTCATTCTTTCCTGGGAATACATTTGCTACTGATGTTCAACGTTCCAGACTAGTAGGATTTAAGTTTGTTCTGCTTCTGGGAAAGTAAATATTACCTTGATATCTTTGAAACTTTTACATTACAAAATTTTCAGTTGGTTTTCCAGTTTTCCTTTTGTAAAAATTGAATTTCCCGCTGGATTTTGTTTTTGGCGAAAAAATGTTTTAAGTCGTTTGAAAAGATACTTTCGTAAGTTCTATGTTATTCTGGATAAAAAGTATAGGATACTTTTCCCCAAGGCGTGTGAAAAGTTAAAGGTTCGTTGATCTTTCAAAATACAACGTCTGGAACATTTTGTTTCGTCTGGAGCCCAGACTGTAATGTTGTTATAGAACTCCGTAGATATTTTGAAACTCTCGAGACGTTAAATTTGATTGAATAAGAATATTAGATTTATTTCTTTTAAAGCGGCAGTGTGAAATAAACGTTCATAACTTTTTCAAAACTCTTTACTTAGTTTACACTGTGACTTTTGATAAATAGTACGTTTTGCTAAATAAAAATTGCAAAAAAATTTTTTTTGCAGTAGCTTGGTTTCAATATGATTTTGCATTAAGTACATAATTACTTCCAGCTTCTTACTCGTTTTTATTTAAATAATAAACAGCTTGACTCAAAAGTAACTATCAAAATCAGTTTTTTTAAACAACGCTTTTGAATAATTATATTTCAATGAACAAACTTTAAAAATAATTGTTACATTCTTCACTTTTCTCACATGTTGAAAATTTTGATCAAAATATAATGAATTGTGTAATATTTTAAATAAAATTTGAAAAATAAATATTATGTCAAGAAATTAAAATTCAAAAAAGAATTTCGATTTTTTCTTACTCTTCTCATCATTTCTTACTTTTGAGACATTTTAGAAATAAAAAAAGGAACGAGAAACGATAATAGTAAATAAATTCGTTTCAATTTACTTATAAACAAAAAAGGAAACTTGGAAAAACATCTCAATTTTTTTTTTGTTCCTCCAGCAAACTAAGATTTAAAAAACAGCCTTTGTTACTATTTTTTAATAAAAAAAGAACTTTACCCGCATCTTATTTCTTCTCAAAACGTTTTGCAAAAAATATATATATATTAATTATTATTAATCAAAGAGGCTCCTAAATCCAACTACAAACCATTTCTATACAATGAAATAAATATTTTTACAATTCTTTGATAGGAAATCTGTGGATGAGGCTTTACATGAGTACATGAGCATTTTAAAGAATCTGCTTCCAAAACTTATAGCTTCTATCAAAGAGGTTTATATTATCCAATCTGAAGATTTATATTTTAGGCAAAAATAATAATAAAATAAACGGAAAAATAAATATATGAATTCTCTAGAAAAATTCTAACTAATTATTCAAGATTTTCAATACTTGCAGCTTTAATTTTTGAAGTAATTAGGTCTTAGAAATATCTTGTAATTCAACATAGTTGTAGATAAATTATCAATTAAATTCTTATTAAATCGTACTCATGAAAAAGTAATCGATAATATTATTGAAAAACTCATATTCAAATATTGATTTAAATAATGATGCCTTGTATAATAGTGGCTGCTAAGACTTTACTATTTATATCTTCTTTACAAAATTTCTAATATACTTCCTTTTATATTAGAAAGTACATTTTTAAAGCTTTTGATATTTTTTGCTTCATTATTTCAATAAATACGAATTCATGAATATCATGTACATGATTCTTTATCTAAAATATATGGAATTCTGTAGTCTGAAATTCTACTAGAATACACTTATATTCGAAGTTGTTGGTAGTTGTTTTGAAAAATTTAGTATAATTAATAGAATGTTAGAATTCATTACATAAAGATTTCTTAAGAAATTCAGTCTGTCTGTTGTTTTTTTAATTTTATTCATTGGGGATTCCCTTTACTGAAAGAATCCCTCTGTCTAAAACACGTTTTGCACGTTTTCGTTTTTTATAAGAAATATTTTCAAATATGCGTAGAATTTGTTTTATAGTTTCTCGTCTAATGGATGCATTTTTAATTAACCAAAAGTTGCCAAAAATAGTCTTATTCGATAGTACAGAACATTCAAAAAGAATTGATCAATAACATAAAATCTTTTCCAACCGTTAGATTCTACAGTCTACCACTTGTATAGAGATGTACCCTTATCAAAACTTTTTTATATAATTTGAGTGTACTATGATGTAAAAAGAATTTTTTTTTTCTTCTCTTAACAAAAGAGAGAATGCCGGAACTGAAATTCAACTGTTATGAATATGTTTTCAATCAACTTATTTTAAACTTAGAACTGACCAAGTAATAACGATTGAAAAATCATACAAAGTGCTTATCTCAGTAGGGAATAGGCAATATAAAAGGGTAAAAATTAATGTCAGCTGAGTAAACTTAATTATTAAGTTTAGTCAGCAGACAGTAATTAAGATTTAAATTTCGTTGTCTTTTTTTTCTCTCTAAAAGAAGAGATGCAGAAATTTTTAGCCTAACTAATAAATTATTGTCTTCAATACGATGAATTAATCAGTTTTTATGAAGAAACATAATTAATCCCCAACAACCGAGTGGGATTTAAAAAC
Organism: Argiope trifasciata; assembly: GCA_026543055.1. Lineage (NCBI taxonomy): Eukaryota > Metazoa > Arthropoda > Arachnida > Araneae > Araneidae > Argiope > Argiope trifasciata. The sequence goes on along the minus strand of JAPMOQ010001123.1, from coordinate 26,862 downwards.
AATCAAAAGACAGAGCAGCAAGGCAGTCTCTAATTTCATTCAAGACAAATGAGGCAGCTACGGCTGAGCTTTCATATCCACCGGATTTTACAGATTAGAATTAATTAATTGTCAGCATTCATTTCTATAAGCATTGTATTATAATTGAATTAATAATATAATTAAAATGTCTAAAGTAAATGAATAATTTTTTTAATAAATGTGATCAAGTTGTCACTCAATATTGTGCAAACTTATATGTCAAAGAATTCAGTCAAAAAGGTCGGTACTCAGAAAGAAACGCTTATTATTACACTTTATGTTAAAATGAGACAGAAATTATTTTTTGCTTTGTATATTTCTATTATAATAAAAACAAACATTCATTTTTGAGCTCATAGAATCTAGGAATTAGCGGTAATAATAATGTAAGTTTACAAGTTAAATATTAACCCAAAACTTTCTCACATATTCTTGTTTGAAAATGATGTACAATACTTACGTAATATTTGCTCTTGATGTGAATTAAGGCTTTTTACTAAATCGATTATGTCATGCTTGGCGAATTATTTGGCGATTAATCCCTGGCATGCATCAATAGTATCCAACAATTCAATTTTTGTGTCAGAAACTTTTTTTCAACTAATTGAAACAAAAATTTGACCTAGTCAAAAATTCTAGTCACAAAATCTCCCATAAAATGCGATACATTTAACTCATTGCAGTTTTTAATTAATATTTTCACCTGTTTGTAAAATTGCAGACCGACAGGCCTATAATTAGATTAGGCTCAAAATTTGAAGGTACCTACACTATAGATGTTAAATCTATATTTAACATCTAATTATAGATCATTATTAATAAAGATGTTAAATATATCCGAATTTTATATATCTAACTCCGTTTTTTAATCATTGTGTTAACTTATATTCAGACAAACGGATTTCCTCTGGGCGGATTTTACGAAAATTTGAAATAAATTTGCAAATTTGGTATAAAGACTTGTACCTAATCTCAACCATTTATCTCAAAGCGTTTTTGAGCTAACTTTGTCATAGACAGACAGATATACGGACGGACAGACATGTTCCAAAAATGTGTTCTTCGAAGTCAGGGAGGTCTGAAACATAGAAGTTCTTAAAAATCTCGAGTTTGAATTTTTTTTACGCTTATTATATTTCCTCTGTAATACGTATATATGAAATTAAGAATAAGTATTTATCACTCATCAAATGAAATTAGTGATCATCAATTACGAATCAATGCAATTACCATTCACCAAAAAAACGAAAAAAATTTATTTCAAGTCATAAATTATATTTTTTTCTCAATTTTTATGAGAAAAATATGTAGCATTCATTTAAGAGTAGACTTTTATAATACAGAATATTAAACTTCACAAAAGTTTTGAAGTTTTTTACAAAAAGAATCTGATGTAATTATAAATTCTCATTCGCAAATCATTTATTAACTTGATGTATTGGCATTTATGCTTGAAAACTTTCATAAAATTCATCTTTAAAATAAATTCTAAAATATACGAAAAGTATACTCTTGCAATTTATTAAAATATTAAAAATAAAATAAAAATTTCTTCCAAAAAGTTGCCATTTTTCAAGAAATAGTTTGACAGACGTATTAATGTGTCTGATATTGCTGCAGTAAAAGGAACGCGTTAATAAATTGCCGAATAAAATTGACTTGAAAGATGTAAACAACGTTTCAGGTTGATTGCACAGACCAAATGATTTTGAAGCGTTGGGCTGGGCAAAACTAAGAACACCTCGATTAATTCCTAAGCCTCGGGCAAAAGTGATTCCAAAAGACATTTACAACATTTTCTTTTGCTTATCTTCTGAGTCTCACCAGCCAGACTAATCAGTCTTAGAGAGTTAATTTGACATAGGTTGTTTAAACTATTTTTACACAGTTCACACGATATTAATTACCTTGAATATTAAATAGGTAACTTTTGAATCATGTTTAAGGCAGTTCCAGCAATTCTAGACTAATTAAATTCTGTTAATGCACTGATCATTAATTAATACTTGAATATAATTGATTTTTCTTCAGAAAATCTTCGGTTTAAAAATTTTAGATAAGTAGTAAATTATTAATAATTACTTATCTAATCTCCGTACTTTCAAATAATCATTTATGATGATGATGTATAATTAGTCTTACACTTTTTTTAAAAAGCAAAGCAGAATGGTTTTAATACTCCTTAAGAGTGAAAAAAAGAATGACAATTTCATAAAAATCGCAGATCGTAAACAGGAATATTACAATATAAAATTCCAAAACTAATTTTTACTCTGATTTGTTTTCGTATTTTAACTCTAACATAAAAAAAGAAAAAATCAAGCGAATTTCTCAAAAATGTAATAATCTTAATATATTTCAAGCTTTGTCAAAAGATAAATCATGAATTTTTAAAAATATTGAATATTTCGCGGATTGTATTTTTTCTTTTAATCAGATTTCCAACAAACAATATCTTTTCCTTTCTTTTTTTTATCTGTAGCTTTATTAAACAAATGATGCAGAGAATTTTAAGCAATATTATTTAATAAATAAATGGAAAACACTTTAATTTATATTAAATTATTGTATAATGAATGATTGAACTTTCATAATGAAGAGAATTTAATAAATTTCAGATGAAATATTTTATAGATTTTTACTTCAATTTTTAATTATGTACTGATTTTTTAAAATTTAAATCGAATGATTTTTCTGAAATGAATTTTTTGATATGAAAGAAAATTTAATAATTAAAGGAAAAACTTATAATTTAAAAAATAAGTTCCATCTAAAGATATATCTCATTTCTTTTATACAAATAAGTCTAGAAATTAAGTTTTTTTAAAATAAAAACTAATTTTTTTAGTTAAAAAGCTGTACACATAATAAATGATTTAAAGGCTTTATGTGAAGATACAAAATCTAAAAACGTTACCTGAAGATAGAAAACAACAATTCTAATAATAAAATTACTGAATTTAATGTTCGATAAGACAATTTAGAACATCAAAAGATGAAAAAATAAAATTTCAGTTTTAAAAAAATTTCAAATAATTTGTTGCTTAACTGGAAAGGTAAGCAAATGATCTATCAGCTCTCGTAAAATTTCAACTTTAAATTAAAGGGAAATGAGTAAACTATAAATTGATATAAAAACATTTTTTACCGAAACCACGTATTTTTTAAATATAAGTGAGGGAGAATCATTACTTGTACTACCGAATAATTACAATAATTTATGTAATATTTCAAGAATTACACAACAAAAAACTGAATTAGATTCATCATAAAATTCATGTTTTAGTTTTATTTTCCAAAATATTTAAGTGGTGCGAATAATAATATTTTATTTTATTTCGGTCTATAAACATAATTAAAAAATTAGTGGGATCGTAGAACTCACGCTCAATAAATCTTTTTCTTCCCTAAGTCTGTAGGTTTACTGGGATTTCATTACCTTCGGCTGGAAAATTGGAGTACATCTATGGGATGTCTGAGCGCAGCTGGGGTCGGTCATTTCCGCCTTCATAATCCATACTTGTTACAGCGAATACTATCGCACCCCTGGAAACAAAATTAGTAAACTTTTGTAAAAGAATTTCAAAGTCCAATGTTGTGTTTTATTTTTAAACTCAAATTTTGCATATTTAGCTGCATCTCCGGACGAGCATTTGCAGAAGTGAAATACATATCATCCTGTAAAAATATTGCTCATGAATCAAAGCAAAAAATTTCTATTTTGGAAATTAAATAAAGGCGGCAATACAACAATAAAAATCCCAAACCTTATTTGCAAGTGCAAGGCCACCTGCATATAACTCAAAAATGCTTTTGTTTATTGAATGATAATTTGGGATCTTTCTGTGGTAATAGAGATCCAAAAGAAGGAAAAAAAATTAAGGAACGCGATAATGCTCCCGTAGTTTTTATTCCTCGGGATATTTGAATAACTGTATTTTTTTATATATATAATTCAGAAAATCTATGCTATTTTGTTGTTTGTTTTTTGTAAAAATTTTATTTATTTGATCTTACAGTTACGAGATCCTGTATATACACTTATCTTATTCATATATCCTGCAATAAATGGTAATTATTAATAAAAAGTAAAACTGATTTTTATCCGCAAAATAAATAGCAGAATTAAATTCATTTAAAAGGAAGTAAGATATTGGAAAATATATATCTGTTTTATTTACTAACATTTGAACAATCTCATATTATTTCTGAATGAATTATCTTGAAATTCTCTATTATCTATTAGTAAAAGGGGGAAAATGTATGTGTGTATAAATATTACAAAAAGTCACAAAGCAATGTTTTTATTAACAGACTAGCCGACTTTGGCCACCAGCAGTTCGTGAATATAAAAGATCTCTAAAATTATCAGTTATATTTTTTATGTAATTTTGTCTCTTAATAGCTTTTTCTGCAAAAGATTTAGCTATCAAAATTTTTAATAGTTATATAATTCAGTATATACTATTATGTAGGTCTTAAACAGTTATGTTCATTGTATTATTTATCTTTTTCTAATTTCTGTCAGAACCGTAAAATTTGCACATTAAATGAGAGTTAATGTTAAACTGTAATTAATAAAAAAATATTTTTTTACTGAAACCAAGCACATGTCTTTTTCAGTATGAAAATTGAATGCAGAGTCGCTCAGCATTGAAGTTGCATATGCAATGCAGAGTAATTTTCGTGATTTATATAATATTTTTAAGAATTATTCAGAAAAAATTTATCTGATTCATCACAAAATTCAGTTTTTAGTTTACTTTCAAAACATTTAAATGATGCAAATGATAATACCTTATTTGATTTCAGTCAATAAATGTTCTCGTGAAAAAATTATGCAGTTTAAATTTTACACAATCCTTTTGTCCTAAGTAGTCATATTCTGCGAAATACTCTTGACACTTCAACTTTTAACTCAAGTTCAATCAATAAATTTTCTGTCTTCTGCGATCAAGTCTGTCAGTTTTTACATATCAATATTTGAACAATCAATATTTTCACAATCGCAGGTCAATCACTGTAGAGAAACCCTGGCAAAAGATTGATGTCTCTTCTTTCAAACGGTCTATGAAGAGGCCTAAAATCCCCAATTTTTTGGAAGAGCGATTCAAATTTCATAAATTATTCAGTTTTAGTAAATGATTTAGCTGATTGGAGTTCAAAATTTTTTATTTAACCCTTAGCGTGCCGAAAAGTAATTCGGTGTATAAATATTTGCCTAATAAGAGTACCTGTTTATTGCTCCGAAAAATGAATATATATATAAAACTTTTGTCAATGAAATTTTCCCGCAAAATTAATTTACATATTCTTACCACTCTTAAATATTTCTACCAGTCCAAATTTTAAAAAAATAATTAAATAGAATGACATGCATAATAAATTGTTCATTTGTTTGATTTTAGACTCCATTTTATATTCTACATGAATACCGTTTATTAAAGGAATATTTACAACACTGTCCATTTTGGAATGTTGAACTCTTGACCGCTTGTCCCTAATCTAGAAAAAGGATAACCTACAAAATAGAGACAAATGTAAATTTCATTCATCACATATATGACACTTCATTTTCCCCACTTTTACAATTTATCTCCGCTTGAAGTAAGGATCCTTCAATTTTTAATCACTAAATCACAAAACCTATTAAAAGGTGGGGAATTGAAAATGACATTGTATTCTTCTAGACCTAGGGAATCATTACGATTACTTACAAAATAAATCATCATTATAACCAAAAGTTTCTTGTTGTCTTGTGTGTGTATATACTTATTATTCTTTTAAAAACTGCGCAAGTTCAATTTAAATAAAAAATTCTTGTGGAATATTCCAGTAAGTCTGTGAGATTGTTTAAATGATCGATTTCTCAAGTTTCTCTTTCCTTATTTATAAAGACGATAGTGGAGCTGCCGAACGATGAATGAGAACAACTTTATGTATGATTATCAAATATTTTTGAAATAATGATTGGATGATGTACTAATTGCAATTCCGAAATAAACGATTTCTTCCACATTTGTGGTCAGTCCATCGAAATTTAAAATTAAGTAATAAATAGAAATAAGAAATTTGTGCGTACAGAGGAAAATAAGAGGAAAATTACACTAATTCACAGAGGAAATAATAAAGGAAGCATAAAAATGCAATTTTTGAAATTTTCGCACAATTGCCTACCTTATTTAATGAAATTTTTTATACAGAAATATATTTGAATTGAACCTATATATGTGCTATCCTGCTTCAGAAAATATGCTTTTTATAACTTCAGAAATCATCCTAACATAGCTGTGAAATTAGTTTTATCTTAAGGTCTAATATTTAAAAATTTACTGTTGTAATTTCGATTTTGATTACAATAAAGGCCCAATCTGTACTTTTCATAAGAAATTCCGGGGCGAAGAAAGAAAAAAAATATAAAGTAATATATATTATTTCTAGCTTTCCATCTTGCATAGATTTAAGACAAATTGAAAATTAGAAATAAATTTTTGGCAGCTCTTTTAAGAAAATAGGCAGAAATTTGCAACTGCATTACCTGAGAACAAAAGTTTAAATCATGATACCGAATCTAAGAACTAAGCGTTTTAATGGAGTACTTAAAGATGTTGCATTTACATGTCTATTGTTGGACATAGGATTATTTATAGTTAAGGCTGACGGTAAATAAGCTAGAAAGTGAAGTAGTATATTTCAGATTTGAAGGACTTTCAGTAATTATCAACATTTTATAGAAAATAAGTTCCTCCTCCCCCCTCTTAGAATTAACCAACAGTTATTTTTGAATTATTAATATGATTCCTATCTTACTTTAAAATAAGCGCTTAATATTTTGCAAAAAAGCAATTTATTTGAACAATTTTAATGTAAAAAATACATTAGCTCATTTCAAGTAATAACTTGTGGAATATATATACCTACAAGCATTCATAGATACATATTGAAAGAACTGAGTTTTATTGATATCCATTTAAATTTAAAGAACTTTCTGCTTTTTTTTCAATTTGTTAAATAAAGTTAAACCGTCAGAGGTATAAAGATTAAATCCTCATAAAACTAAAAAGCGTGCTTCACTTTATTAGATTGAATCTGTATTATGCACATCAAAATTATAATTTTTATAAATATTTTTACAAAGAAGATGATCAGATGTACTTTATCTTACTACAGATTATTTCAATTCCAGTTTCTATCCATCATGATAAGGAAATCAATCTATTGATGCTATGATGAAATGCATCAACTGTTAATATCCTGATCTTCAGTTATAAATATTTACACAGAAATAGTTTATCATTAAGAAAATAAAATGTGTTAAGTGAATTTAAATTTGAAATCTATTGTTCATTATATCAGAGAAAAAATGAAAAAAAGCGAATGTGTGAGTATCTCTTGACGGCGGTCATGAGAAACGATTCCATTTGGGTAAACACAAACTTTTAAAGAGCACTGAACATTATTAACAAATTATATTCAATCTTATATCATTGCGAGAAGAATTTTCTTTCATTACACCGTTATAAATACGACAGGCATTTATTATGCCATTTGTTTGGGGTTGTTATAACTAATTCATTCATTATTTGTTGAATGATATCAATGGAAAGTAGATTAACAATGGATATTATATCTTTTTGATAACAATGAGTATTGTTATAAAAAATATTGACCTCGAATGTTTTGTTTAAATTATCAATAGAATACAAAAGCTATGATAAAAACATTCTTTAAGAATCAAAAGTGTTCTCACAAGATAGATTTACATTTTAGTTTCGCATGGAATTTTTAGAGAATGAAAATAGTATTCTCTAGATGCATTTTAGGATGAAGTTTATGCTATTCACATCTCTGAAAAAAACATTCATTTCAACGACGAATATTGACAATCAGTGTGTCTTATAGTCAAAACTGTTTAGAGGAAAGGTAAGTAAAACCCGCGAAGCAATTTTCAATAATTAAATTCATACGATGGACGGTAATAAAAAATTTAATGAATTAAAAAATAAACATGCTGTTTATTTTTAAATTAATTAATTGTAATGCTCAAATTTTGATTACTTAGATATTGCCTGAGTGTTTAAAATATCGTATTTTTATAATAATATGCAACGAATATTACATACGATGACAGTATTCATGTCTACATACACTTATTTGCTTTATCAGGACTGTGTGAATGCAAGAGCATTTACATATTGAATACACGAAAAATAAATAAAAGAAACAGAAGTATTTTATTAAAGACTAACCACACTTTGTTTACTAACTGTTAATTATGAAATAAAGATTCCGTTTGATTTCAATTTAATATTTTATATGTAGCTTTATTTTAAAGGGTTTCCCAACAAATAATTTTAAATCAATTTTTTATAACTATTTAGATCCTTATATTTTAGTTTGCATGTATTTTTTATTGTGAATGTGTAGTTTTTCATGTATTTTTATTGTGAGCATGAATGTTATTTAAGGAATCAAATCACATGACGTCATATTTGTTAATATAAATGCAATTGTCCCCACTATCTAACAGCACGTTGTTTTAGAAAAGCTTAGCCAACAGGAAAATTTTCCTTCAGATAGCAAGGGAGAGGAACTCGTCATACACTATTACCTTGATTGTAAGAGGCGCGGTCAACAATATTCAGTCGGACGGACTTAAAACAAATGTCCACTACGTTAATTTTACATACCTGGTTTTTTTTTGTTTGTTTGTTTGTTTGTTTTTGCGTGTTTTCCCCAGTCATCCATTTATACTTCTTAACTGGTTTGTAATTCTTGTTGCCATATTTAAAATCAAGTCTTTTTTATCTACCAATAGCTTTTGGAATATTTAGCTATCTTTAATTAGAATTTTAAGTTAAAACATCATTTTAAATAAAATATTCAGAGGTAAAGTAACCAGCAACTATATTTTCTTTATGAGAATCTGTAGCATTCTTAAGATCATAGAAATTAAATGCTATAGCATTCAAATTCTAACAACAATCGAGCTTCAGATTTACAAGTTATATATAGAAGGAAGTCAATCAAATGCTTCTTTATAACGCTGGGAAAGAATGAAAACTCAAATTCAAAAACGGTGTACCAAAGAAATATAGCTGTCCCTAATCTAAAAACTAGCGAAACTCAAAATTACTCACAGCTGCTATCGCAGCAGCTACTCAGAACTTTCATGCACATTCTCCAACAAAGGGCTTTTTCCTCCCCATTCGCACAAAAATGTGGACCTTTGATAAAGTCGAGAAATTCCTACTAAAATATTACAAAATATTAGGCCTTTTATGCAAATCTAATCTTAATAATCAAATTCAGTAAAATCTGTATTTTACTGAATTTGTGATGCGAATATGTATTTTGGGGGCTTTTTTCCACTTTGGATACGACTCATTCAAATTAAATTAATGTAATTTAGAATTCTACTTTAAGTTCACATACATACGAAAGTATAGGCTGGCAAACCGTCAACTTGTTGACAAAAAACTACATTTGTTTTATACTAAATCTGTGCACCAAATTTTATCTATTCTAGTTTTTCACGTTTCGTGTTGAGCTCATTTGCAATGAAACATAAGGACAGACTTCTTCTCGTTCAAAATTTGATAGAAATCTGTAAATATAATCTAAAATCTAAGCATCAAATTTCATCTGACTACCACAAAGTGTTTTTGAACTATCGGGTTCACAGGCCGGTAGCCAAACAGACATAATACAGAAAAAGTGTTTTTCAAATTCAGGAAGATCTGAAACAAAGATTCTTTAAAATCTCGAGCTCAAAGTTTTTAGCAATATTTTCTTGCACACGCAGTACAGAGAAAGTAAAAATTAAGTGTGCAGTTCCCGTTTGATAGAAAATTGTTATTTTTAGGGATTCAGTAAAGTCCTTTCTTGGCGCTTGAAAATCTTGAAACACTAATCTAAGATGATAAATCTAAGAATCAAATTTCATCTGGCTATCTCAAATCATTTCTGAGTTATCGGGTTCACAGACAGGTAACCAAGCATGGTGAAGCAACTATGTATTATTCGATGAAACCGTTTACAATACTTCCTAATGACTCAATTGAAAGTTAGCATATCGATCTCAAAAGACATACATTCTAGCATCACAATCGATTATTTAGACCAGTGTTCCTCAAACTTCAGACGTATGTGTACCCCTTCTATTATTTTCGTAACGCTGAGTACCCCTCATTAAAAAAATGGATGTATCTTAATAACAATCAAAAATACGTTTCTTTTTTCTTTTTTTTTTGTGACTTACACAAAATAATAAGAAAGGAGAAATAAAATTATTCATAATAAAATATAAATAAAAGTCATATTGTAAGTAACATTTGAATAAATGTCAGCGGATCAATGAAAAGGAAGAAATAGTTTGTACTGAGATGACAGATCGTCATAATATGATTCCCTGTTTGTTAAATTTAATCTCCGATGCGGTTCCACGTCCTGATGATTGGGCCTTCTTTAATTTTGAACAGAGTCACGTGATTTTCCAAGGGTTGACTTTTGCCTCAGATGTACCCCTATCAAACTCTTACTGTACTTCGGGGAGTATGCTTACCACACTTTGGGAAACATTGATTTAGACGATCATCCCCGGCACTCAGGTAATAAAATGCTTATCCTAATCACCAAACCATTAAACCTAATAAAAGACTTATATCAATTTAGGAGGGGGTTCTGGATGCGAACATTTTGGAAATCGCAAACAAACAAGAAAGTGTTGTACAAACGTTTTCTGTTCTAAATATACTTGAACACAAAATGTCTTTTTCGGACAAAATTTCTATGTCATAATTTAAAGATTTTCTCATATTGCATCTAGTTTCAGAGATTTTATAGCTAAATCCTACGTTTTCTGCAAGACACACTGTAACTGGTTCACTTCATGTTGTTCATAGACCTTATTTTATTAGGTTGGTGCGTATGAAATGTCGGATTCTTAAGTGATTGTATAAAACTGCATATCTTTCTTCAAAAGCTGTTTATTCAATCAAAGTATGCTCCATTCGCTTCAATACACTTCTCCCAACGAGATTTTAAAGCGTAGATGCCTGTCTTAAAAAAATTTTGGTCTTTAGAATTAATAAACTCTGATATCGAGTTTTTTAGACTGTCTTCATTTTCATAGTGTTTGCCCCTTAAAAACAGCTCTAAATGCTTGAAAAAATGAAAATCGGTCGGCGAGAGATCCGGTGAATATGGTGGATGCTGCAAAACTTCATATTCCAGTTCGTTCCAGCTTATTTCGCTCTGTCAGTGCGTGCGGTACCCACTTGTCCATCTTCTTAACCTTGCCAATCTCAGAAAGGTGTCTCAATATCGTTGTATGGTCAACTTTCATCCTGATAGCAAGTTCCCTCGTGGATACGGCTGGATCCGCTTCCACTAGAGCCTTCAGGTCATCATTCTTCACAGACGTTTTGGGTCTTCCGCGCGGCTCATTTTGCAGTGAAAAATCGCCAGTCCGAAATTTTTCGAACCAACGCTGCACTTTCCGATCGTTAACCGTATTCTCCCCAAACGCTTGGTTTATGTTGCGGGCAGCTTTTGCAGCACTATTACCAAGTTTGTACTCATATAAGAAAATGACGCGAATGTCGGCAGAATTCATATCGGCAATAAACTCAAAAGAAATAACAAAAGGGAAGACCTTCGAGAAAACCTATTTTGCTGAAATGAGTCTCTGGCAATGGACAATACGACTATGAATGAGGTTATGCCAAAGACAAAACGAAAACAGAGAGACAAACGTCCGCATGTAAAGAGAATCCGACATTTCATACGCACCAACCTAATATATCTAGATACTATTTGAATTATACTGTCGGTGTCCAAAAGTTAAAGAAAGGATTTTATTAAACATCCGTATGTAATTTAATTACAATATTTGTATCGTGTTTAAAGTTTATGAGCATTTAAGATTCAAATTTCAAAAAAATCCACAGTAGAATCAAAATCTAGGTGTAATATGAGTAAAAAATTAATTGACTCACTAAGGAATTTCTTTATTTTATAATCTGAAGATTTCATAAATGCATAAATTAATACATAACTATTAAATTTACAAACCTTTTTGCTTAATTCATTGAAATAAAATACGTTTTCTCACAAATTTATCTTGTATTATGTATTTAAGTCGTAGATATTTTATTAAAAACATTAATCAATAGTAAATAAGTATATAGTAATTAATATAAATAGAAGTATAATATCTATAGATAGATATTGAGACTACTAAATACTGATACTACCTACTTAAAAGAAAGAGGAATAAATTAAGAAATTTGCTCATGAAACGAATCGTGATTTCTAGTTCCATTCAGAAAAAATTGCTAACTCATAGCAGTTAGCAATTTTGATATTTCGAATACACTTGATGGAAAAACTGGCAACTCAGAAGTAAATAGTTTTCATCATACTTCTCAAACAGCAGTCCTAACTTTCTCAGAATGTTATGCAGATCGAAACTTGGCATATGGCGTAAGTTTGCGAAAATGCTACGGAAGTCATAACACCAAGCTCGCAAATATTTTTAGCAAGTCGTGAAAACACTCATTTCAAAATTTATTTCATTTATTTTCAACATTCGATTGAACTGTTTTAGTCAAGATTAAATATGCTGAAACAAATATGCCGTAACCAGTCGAATTATTTACAGATATAGTTTTATTATATAATATATAACACACTGCATATTTTCTTCATGAGAAAATATATAATTATGAACAGAAAACAAAACACTGAACATAAAAAATTTATGTTCAATGTGTTTTTTCCCACCAAGTAAATCCATTTTGCTTAAAGTATTCTTAATTTCTATTAGACTAATGTCATCATAATGAATATAGTTAATTTGTTGTTTCAATTCGTACAACATCTTATTAATAAATCTGATGGGAAATACTAATATTCAGGGATAATTTATGTATTTTTGAACTATATAAACCAATCTATAAGTGAGTAATAAATTTTTACACGCTTTAAAAAATTTGTTTTTCCATATTTAAATTTAAAAAAAAACTAATTTCTGGATAGTGGGATCTTTTACGTTTTGCGACCCCTTTCAAAATCGAATTACTGAATTTTTAATAATCTGATGTCGATCTGGAAAAATTAAATATTATCATGTTCTCCGTAGCATTTCAAATTCAACAATTTTCTCCAATTTATCTTTCTAAATTAGGAAAATTTTATATTTCGATTATATAATTGCATAGGAAGCGGAGACAATTGGGTGCTTTTGACTTTGAAATTCATTGCACTTGTGATTAAAAAAAGTTTTGAGGAAGTAAGGAATATTGCACATTAAATTTGATCAGAATTACTATCAATCATTATGTATCAAATTTTGAATCAAACCATGAATTGAAGACTTGATTGAAAAAAAGCACTATTAATACTCACAGAGAATCACCCAAGGCAGCTTGTGAGGAATAAAAAAAATGAAGTGCCGGCACTGCCCAAGGCAAAGTACAATCAGACATTAGATTTTCATGCCATTACCAATTAAATGGTACTATAATGCAGTAGAATTCGATTTTGTTAAAAAATATAAATGTAAACAATAAACAGAAATAAGACTTAAAACAATAATCTTTAATGTATATCCCAGTTTCATATTTAAAACCAGCAGGAATGGTATCCCCAAAATTTTTTCGCATGATCTTTAATACACCTGTCATAACAGAGAACGTTTAACACAGCATTGATGTACAATAGTTACGAAATATTAACTTTATACATGAATTAAGTATTTTTACTGAATCTATTGTGCCATCCAGGCA
>JAPMOQ010001121.1:0-22179 GCA_026543055.1 Argiope trifasciata | reverse complement strand
TATTTTTGTAAGATAATAGTTTTGGAAGATATATACCACTATTTTCATAAGCAAGTCGTAAAGATTACTTACCTGATGACTGTTAAGTCTCATTTTGTGCTTGATTAAAAGTTTTGTTTGAAGGGGCTTCCTGTGGCGTTGGCAACAGGAGTTCTTACAGCTCAAATACATTCTACTTTTGGCGTTGGCAACAGCAAGAAATTCTTATTATTATTTTAGAATAACTGGCTAGTGGAACTTTGCAAATGTTATCATTTTCCTATTTAATTTTGCTGCAGTTGAAACTTTGAGTTTAGTAAATCATTAATATGTATTCATATTGTTTCATCAAATATTTAAAGTGCTTTACGCCAAACACATTTGCTTATTTCTTTTTTCCCTTATACTTATTTTACTTATATTTAGCTATTGCCACTCGACACTGAGTAATAAGGGCCATTTCTGTGCCACGAATGTTAGCGTTTTATGTTCAGAACGAATAGTGAGATTATGTTCAGAAACCTTGCGAAATTGTGAGATAAAAATTCAATCTTAATCGAAGTATGTTTGCATTTTGTGAATTGGTCAACTTTCTTAGATCTATTCTTTTATTCAATTACTTCCTACATAGAATGTAATTTTTTATGTTTCATAGAATGTAATGCCATTTTTTTAAATGTCTTCTAAAACTGGACAGTAGTGGAAAGCAAACGGTGTATAATGATATATCAAGACGCCATGGGTTTATATATGAAATAAAAAATGAAATTGTTCAGCGTTTAGAGTTTGGAGGTTAGTTCAGTAATTTACTTTATTATTTAAATATGTAGATTAAATTTGAAAACTATCGTTGATTCTGATTATGCGTTTACTAAACAATTTTTATGTTTACTGTTTTATAAAACAGAAAAAATGCCGTAAATAATTTGGGATGCCTTGAATTAGATGGTAAAAACAGGCATACATTTGAGGCATCATGTGTTCTATAAAAATATCTGTCAATTCAATCACAAGCTTTTAGCCTAGTGTCGCAAGATAAATCTTTCCTTGGCATTTAAAGAGCCATCTTTTGCATTTGAATTTTCTGCCGTAATTCAGCTTCAAAAGATAATTTATATTAATTCTTTTTATTAATTTTATTTGCATTGGTTATTTGAATGCTTTGCATCTATTACTGCTGATGATTTTTTAAACCTTAAAGAAAAAATTTAGGCATTAAATTAAAGGTATTCGAAGTTGGAGTTAACATCATTAATTTAAACTTCAGAATGAATTAGCAGGCGGATTGCCTTGATTGTTCGTCTTTATAGTTATTATTAGTATTTTTTTTATCATTTGCGTAATAAGTCTTTTAATGTTCACGTAAACTCGATGTTCTTATCGTTAAGCTGATTACTCATAATGCATTTAATGGTTTTATTCGACGCCGGAACGTTTCTTCTTGAGATTTTGAAAAGATTGTGATAAAAAAAGTTATTGTAAATAACTTAATCTGCTTTCCTCTTTTAAATTGTTTCATCGTTGTTGTTTTCTTAATAAAAATGTTTCTAAAAAAGAAAAAAATAAGAAGTACTATTTAAAATAAAAGCATGACTTTTTACTTCCTTTTCCATCTTGGTGTGTAGTCTCACTACTATAGACAAGTAATTTTAAGAGAATTTGCATTCCAATTTTGAGGGATTTTTTTTTTTTTTGTTTTCAAATATTTTAAAAAGTAAACATTTTTCCTAACTTATGAAATTTGTTTTATTAATCTTTTGCGCAATGAAATTATATATTTTACATTTCAATTATTTATTTTAAATGCATTTTTTATATATAATACCTAAGAGGTATAAAAACACGTATTTATTAATTACTAATGACTCAGTCAGCCATGGTTTTGTTTAAACTGCCAATTATCATCATTACAAAGTTATTGCCAAATATATATATAATTATATAAATAAGTTATTGCAATATATATATAGTATAAACTGCAGCACTGGAATGTGAAAAAGTGATTCGTTTAAAAATTGGAAAGAAGGGTGGATTTTTTTAAATTTACTGTTCTTTACGAATAAATTTTTTAAAAATCTTTTTATAGAAGCAATTTACCTGTTTTTTACCTATTTTTTCATAAACGTACGTAATTTAAAATTAGCTGTAATTTAAATTAATCGATGGATTTAGCATATCATGAAACCACGAATAATCATTGTTTTCAAAGAAAAAATATTTAGATCAAAAGGTAATTTTTTTTAAAGACCATCGATTTTTTCAATCAGTCAAATGTTTTTCAAGGCATACTTAAAACTCCTTTTATGTGGTTCAGTTTTTAAAAATTTCTGTTAAAATTAAGGAGTAATATTATCCCTACTTCGGTCTGTGTTTCGGAAACAAAAAAAAAAGACCATTTCGCTAAATAAATTGAATTCGACACGTGATGTTATCATAACAATGACATAAACACTGAATAAAGAGCAGCTGGCTTTTAGAGGGAAAAAAAATCAGTCCTTACTTGAAAGTCGTTTATCGGCCTTGTTAGCCCTTGACCTAAATTATGTTTCAGTATACGGCATTGCCTGAAGTCTTGAAAGTCAACTGTTTTCGTTTAATTACTTCTTCTGAATATAAGCAGATCTTTTCTTTTTCTCAGTGGTCAAGGGAAACTGAAATTTTAGCAGATCAGTTGTCAAATAAATGTACATGTTTTCCTGTAAGCCTCCTTGTTTTTATTCATTTATGATTCTGAAATATAAAAACTCAAACTAATGATTTATTTGGTAGATTCGAATTAATTCAAAGCGATTGATTGATTTTGAAATATTTTCTCAAAATTAAATGGAAAGATATGAATAATAAATTAATGAGCTTGATGGTTTAAAATTGATTACTTTTTGAATTTCCAATTATCTGGATCAATTTATTTTGTATTATCACCATTTTTGAGATTAATAAAAACATTTGTTGAAAGCAATAGAATAGCTATTAATTTTGGATGCTATATTAAAATTGATCCATTTTTTTCATTGTATTATTTTAAAAAGAGATAGAGAAAGAAAGAGACAGAATACAAAGGTATTGTAAAATATATGGAATAAAATTAAATCTATTATAATTATTGATTTAATGCACTTCCTTGACTTAATCAGTAGACTGATTGCCCAAAACTGACATGTAGATTAAACTAATATAATTTGAATTTCCATGTCTTTGTCAAAAAAAAAAATAATAAAAAAAACTGCTCATACGAATATTCTTAAAAAAAATTGGAGAAGACATTCTTAAAGAATTCATTAATCTAACTTTGATTATTAATTAAAAAAAATTTTATTACATAATTTTACTTATGAAAATTGCTCAATTTCTCTATAAATTTATGCTCTACTGAAATTTAATTGCATCACGAATGGATGTAGTACTTTTTTTCATGCTGTAGCAGTATGAATACAATATTTATTATTATGTATAATAAATAACGAATTATATTATTCTGCATATTACTTACGCATTATTGTGTAAATTACTTGCGCATATTACGTATATTATTTGATATTATAATATTTAATATTACGATATAGTACTTCCTATTCATACTGTATCAGTATATGTCTGTGATATATACGCTTTTAAATAGGTTTAAAAACTTGTAAATCAAAGTCAAATGTCCGCAAATTATTTCAACATAGTGTTTTTTAACTGGCAAAATGTCTGTAAATTGCTAGTTACGTCATCCAAAATTGTTCAAAATGCTCTGTAGAATAGTAATATTAATTCTAGGGTCTCTAAATTTAGCAACAGTCACTTCTTGGTTAGTAAACGCTTTACGAAAAAAATCAAAACCTTGCTTGGTTTTCCATTAAAAATTGCTCAGCATTTTGGCAATCCATGTTTTCTAGCAATAACTTCAATGCATATTATTGCAAAAAAAAAAAAAAAAACTGTTTTTGAATACAAAAGCATAAGTTTTTCAATAATACCTTTATTATATCTGTATCATTTTTCTCATTTTTATAAAAATTTAAAAGCATTTTTAAATATTTTGTAATGATACTTCTCATTATTTAAATTTCCATGCGCTTTGAGACAATATTAAATGCCTTTTTCGTTGTGACACCATCAGAGTTCTTTAATTAAGCATAAATTTAAAATATAAAATAAAAATACAAATCAAATCTAAAATGCTTCTTGCTGTAACGTCTCAGATTTGTTTAGATTCTGAAAATTGCCTGACTACAAATACCATGGTGCAACAAAGTAGAATTTGCATGGAATTTTTCATTTTAAATTTGTTTCAAAACAAAAGTCAGCCAAGTTTCAAATTATTACATCTTATTTTTCTATAATTTTCCAGAAATATTTAAAATAATAAATTCCAGGACTGACACACATAACAAGTGCATTTTTTTATAAGTTTGCATGCATTATTTGTCCGGTAGTGTAGGTCATTCTACAAAGAAACAATGCAATCAGCCATCTTCTAAACGGATGAAAAATTCTTGAAGAACAAAGGATCTTAGTTTCAGCTTTCAAACTAATAAAATGATTAAGAAAATGCAGAAAATTATGCCATCTTATTCCATTGAATTCAATCTTTAGGAAAAAAAGGATTAATTACTTATTGATCTGTTTTTAATTATTGATCCTTTTTTTTATAAAAATTAAAAATCAAATAATGTTTCATAAAAATTCAATCCGTTAATAAATGTACTGTTGTTTTTATAGTATATATTATTTTACATTTAAAATTGTGATCATAAACTATTTTACTCAGTGTATTATGGGTAAGTAAACAACTTTTAATCTTATCTTTCTCGTTGAGTACCACCAAATTTTGAAATTGTCATTAAATGTGCTGCGCGAAAAAAAAAAAAAAAAAAAGTTGAGAATCACTGTTTTAAGTTCTAATAATAATATAAAAAATTAGAATATAGAACGATCTGTGGTATAGTTAAAATGAACGAATTCTTGCCTTAAGAATGCCTACATAAATTTTGAACCTTTTTTTCCAATGGACAATATTATTCTTTTATGTTTTTTTATACGATACACATAAAAAAGAAAAAAATTATCCTTCAAAAGCCTTCTTCAAAAGCAAAAGAAAAATAAATAAATAAAACGATGATTAATGCTCACATAATGCACCTTTCCTTTCTCTTCGGAGTTGTAAACGAAAGCGTATCCCTTTGAAATTGGCACCAGTTATTGGGAAAACATTCTTGGACAGAACATCAAAAACATTAAAACAAAAAAAAAAAACAAAACAAAAAAAAAAAAAAAACCAAAAAAAAAAAAACCATTCATTCTTCAAACGAATTCTTTCAGAGGGATGGGGGAGGGGGAGATTAGAATAGAGTAAATCAAATTAATATTTGCAAAATACTTCTTAGAATGTTATATAGCTTACTTAATGGTGAAATTCTTGGGGTGAAAAAGATAACTAGCACATCTAGTTTTGACAAACAGTTAAAAACAATCTCAATAATTCCTAAAGCATAGAATTGGGTTCGTTTTAATGAGCTTTTCTTTTCTTTATTTATCTGTTTCGTTCAGGAACTGATGTATTTCAACAATGAAATTGTACTATCTGATTCCACAAACTGTTATTTTATATTTGTGGTTTGAATTGTTTTGATGTAAATTGTAGATTGAAAGATGCTTGTTTTTGTTTTTCACCTAAATAGGTCTATTATTTATTTCTCAAAAACAACCAAAAATATTTCTTAATGGTTATATGGCTCTGTTTTTCAGGCCATAGTGAATCTAAACGTTGATTCCTTAAGCCAAATCAATTTTATGGCTATTTCATAAAAGTAAATAAAATAGTTATTTTGAAAATATTTTAATCCCTTGTTTATAAAAATCGCTGGTTGTAGCATTATTTGAATCTATTTCCCTCTATTTTGAAGCGGTTCTAATCAATTTCTTATCGACTCCTCCCCTCTTTTTTCGCTTCGTTGATTTTTTTAACGATTTTTTTACAACTTAAATCATTTTCATAATAGTTAGCTCAGTTAATTAATTTTGTTTTATTTTCGAACTGTTAAGAAATTAAGTGAAACAGAATAATATGCATGAATCGACAAGCAGTGAATTAAAAACATTTCTAGCTAAAATTTTTGGGAAAATATTAATTCTGGTACTTGCATGCTGAAATATGCATGTTTGTATTACGAAATGAATAGCATGTTTTGATTTGACTTTTTTCATATTTATAAGCTTTTATTTTCCTAACGATTTCTCATATACTTCTTAATGTGCAACTGCTTTAAAATTCAGTACTGTAATGTCATTGAAAATAGTTTTTTATTGTTTTCCTAACTTTAATTAACAACAAATAACTGAAATTTAATTCTTATGTAATGAATATGTGAAAAAATTTATAATATTCCATTATATTTATTATAATAAGTTATGAAAATATTAAAGACTATAAAATTTAAACTAACGAAAAAAAGGATTCTTAAGAACATTTTTATTATTGTTCTAAAATGTACCAATCCGGGGGTGATTTTTAAAACTTACTTAGACATGTGTCATTGAAAATGAAGAAATGAAAGATGAACGAAACAAAGAAATTAAGCCATTTTGAGTAACAACAAAAAAAAAAACCCCTATAAAATAATCATTTGAAATATAAAATATGAATTTGAAAAAAATTCCAATTTTCTTAGCATGTTTACATTAGCTGCGCTTTACATTTTTACATACATTTACATTGATTTATTTATTGCTTCAAATACTTAATATTGACTCTATTATGTTATTTATTCTGATAGAAGAATTTAAAAAAAATTGTTTAACATTTTCCCTTTCTATATTTTCCCAGTCTCATACATTACATTTAGTCATATAGCTATAAAACCAGCTGGGGTAGTCTTCCCAAAACTCTCTCACATAATCTGTAATAAAAGTATCTCGGAGAACGTCTAGCGGGGCATTGGCGTACAATAATTACAAAATATTAGTCTTCGGTGAGATAGAATTTGTGTCTAAATTTGTTTTCCCCCAAAGGATTCAAACAAAAATTTGATACAAAACTGCAATTGTAGTAACGAAATTCTATACCAAATTTAATCTATTTACCTTTTTGTGTTTTAGAGTTATCACGTTTATATGTTTCTGAAAATACAGACAATCTATCCCTCAATGGATATGGTTCAAAATTTGATGGGTGTCTGCATTATAGATGTTTAATCTGTATACAGAGTTTTATCTATGTAACTCCATTCGTTTTATAGTAATCATATTAATCACATCAGCCGGGCAGACATACTTAGTCTGAGAGGATATTTCTCAAAATTTGGTAGAAATCTACACATTTGGTTATAAAGTTCATATACCAAATTTCATCCATTTAGCTCAAGTTATTCTTGGGCTATTATTATACAAATTGACAATTATTAAAAATGTGTTTTTCAAAATCAGAAAAATCTAAAACATATTAAAATTATTTTAATGAAATTTTAAAGAATTCATATCGATTTTGGAAGAATTTTTTTTATAATTTCATTTAATTCATATTTTGACAAATTCTTGCGGAAATTTACCGCAAGAATTTTGTTATGAAACAGTCTAGCAGCCGTGGACAAAATAAATAAAAATTAAAAAAAAAAGAACGGAACTTCCGAGTTCATAGTTCACAGTTAACAACTATCAGCAGCGGAATTCAACGAAACCGAAATCATCGAAAAGGATTTTTTAACACTTCCCAGCTTATTGAAGCGACAAAATGTTTACATCCTCTGGAACAAGGATGCCGATGTGTAAAGGAAGAGTCGAACTACATCGCTATCATAATTAAGATCATCATTTCCTGCGAAAAGCGTTGAAAATACGAACCGCTCTGATTGAAATGTAGTCCTCTCGATTTTTTCCCCTTTCGCAGCTGCATTACGCAATACCAAACGATAATGTTGTTTTCCTCCCCCCTCCCCTTCCCTTAGGTTAATTGTGGGAGGAAATATTGGATGTGTTCTAATTAAATTCAGAAGCAAAGGTAGAATTTCTAAAATAAATGAAGCGACGATTCATTTGAGCTTTCGATACGATTATTTATTGTGAATTCGTTCTATATAAAATGGAAGAGCGTTATTTTTTTATTTAAGATACAGAAATCGGGAAGATATAATATTCGCCAAAATTAAATGAAGCTTACAAAAAAATTAAATGAAACCTAAAATCGTTTGCATAAATATTTTCCCATCGAATAAAAAAAAGTTTATTATTATAAGTATAACTTTCCACTGTAGGTATAATTCTTATCATAATACTATCAAATGTGATTTAATTAAACATACTCTGTATAAAACTTCTGCCAGTTTTATAATCAAATCAAAAAGAATTTGTTAGATGACAGATTATGCATTTAGATTAAATTCGAATAAATGAGCTAATACATGGGCTAATATATGTACTTTTGAATTAACATTATTTACAAATTCTAATATGGTTAATTTTTTAACTATAGATAAAAAGGTGTAAAACAATTATTTCTACTTATTTACGCCTCTGTTCTTTTCCTTATATTTAACTGGAATTTGTTTATGGATTATTTAAAAAAAATTATATCGAATTCTTAGCGAGAATTTTTAAATTAAAAACGTATTAAAATTATAATGTGCGGAATCTTTTATTGATATAAACTGATATCCAGTATTTTATTAAATTTTTATCTATCTTCAAACAATTTAAAATGCAATACATGCAAGTGAATAGATTTATTTATTAAATGGAATCGTATCAAATATTTTATTTTTTATTTTTCTATATCGTCAAACGATTAAAATGCAATATATATGAATGAATAAATTTATTTATTAAATGGAATCATCAAATATTTCTTTTTTTTTTTTTTGTTTTTATCACGAACACTTTTTATCAGTTTTATTTTGTATTTATTGATCTAAATTTTAAATCGTGTTATAGTTCCTATTTTGTTTTTAAGAAACCTAACTGGTAAATAATATTCATTCTATTCCTGTTAAACTTTAAGAGTTTATTTCAAAACAAAAATATTTTCTTCAAAATAACTGAGAACTAACAAGAAGCGAAGCAAACAAAGGCTCTTCGGAAGCCATCTCCAAATCGCAAAACAGTGCGTGACCGTCCTTGTCCTTCTTTTAAATGTCGTCTCTCATCTTGCAAGGCTGTTGTCCATCCACCAGAGATGGTCCGGAGTTGCATAAAAGATCCGCGGGCGTTTCGTTGCAGACTCTTTCGGGTTTTGTTCTGAAAATTCCATTCTTTTCCAACCAAGGACGACTGGGTCGGCATATATCGAATAACTTGGAATTTCTATAGGTTAAAAACTATGTTCTATAGGTTATGCATTCTGATATTGGGTTAGAAAGTCAATTGACTTATGCCTTGTATTATGACGGTATTTTTTCTTTGATTTAATTTCTCACATGTTTGTAAATTTTATGTTACTGAAGATGGGATTTTGCAGCATGTTTTTCATTCATTTTTAAAAGTAGTTAAAGAGTTAAAAAATTTTGTAAAATTGTTTGCTTCTGATGGGCCGGGGGGGGGGGGGTGATGACACTCTTTTAATTGTTTGAACTTTACATTTGCTATTAAGAAATGATGAAAAGCATTTGATTATTACTGCTCTCTCTCATTTTAAAAATTTCAAATGAATTTACTCAATGAAGAAGGTTTTACTCTCAAATTTAAAATTTCGCAGGATATATATCTATATTTTTGCAGTGATATGATTTGTGGAAGTAACTCGGCTTTTACCCCATTTTTTTATCAACAAATACAGCTTTATTCTGTTTTTTTTTTTTTTTTCAACTAGGAAAAAAGAAGTAAGATAAAAAGATATTGCTTTATTGTTTTTAAAGAGCGATTGTCTCTATTTCTATTTGAAAGAATTCGAATTCAAATATATAATTCCTAAAAATGAAAAAATTTCCAAATTCTATCAAAAATTAAAACCGCCAAACCGTTTGACACCATCGCCAAAACACACGAGATGGGATAGAATAAGTATTTAAACGAGCAAAAATAATCAGTCTTGAATTTTTAAATATGTAGGTACTCATGCCATTACATTCACTATATTTCTCTTATGAAATATCTTTTAGTAAATACCAGAATTACACAATTTTTCAGAAAATAAATTGCATATTATTTTTTAAAAAAACTAAAAATCTTATGTTTCATAATGCTCAACATTTCTTTATTTCAGTAATTTAATAAATCAATAGTTCTACTTTCTGGAGACTACTACTCGGGATTTCCCCATTAGTATCTCAGGAGCTAATTCGCACATTCTGTAATAAAGGTGATATCTCCCACCTCACATCTACCCCATACCTATAAAGCTTCGAATCTTGGGGCAAGACTTTTGTTATGAGTCAGATTTTTATTTTCAGATTTCTGCACATGTGTTTTGTAGAATAGTAAAGAGAACTGGAGCGAGATGCCGATATTAAATGCATTAGAGAACTATAGTTACGAAATTTGTATCTATGGTCTGAATTTAGGGCTTTTATTTAATCAAGAATGGAAAATTAGTGGGTTTTTTCCATTAAATTGTTATATGCCGTAAATACGCTAATGCCCGAAAAATTGAACATGTATTTTGTACATTTTTTGCATGACTGATTGAAACGAAAATTTTGCATAGAATTATAATCTCAATATCCCGTTCCAAATTTCATTTATATCAGATAGCATTGAATTACCGCATTTATATGCTTGCGATAGTATAAACCAACCGGTGGGTAACTTCTTGATGTATTTGGTTCTTATTTTGATGTTTAACTGCATTTTAGATGCATGTGTGTAATAAATTTTATTCGCCTTTTTTGTTTTCTAGTTATTTTGTTCACTTGCTTTCAGACAGCCAGGCTTCTAAATAGGTTTTCCCCCCAAAATGTGATAAATATCCACAAGTTTGGTAATAAAGTCGATATGAAAAATGTCATCCATCCATCTTAAAGAGTTTTTGAATTATCGTTTTAGCAGACAGATAGAAATAATTAAAAGAATGTATTTTTCAGAACTCAAGACTTCTGGAACGCTGTGATTCGTTGAAGTTTCAAGTTAAAATTTTTGGGCAATTGCAATATTTTATCTTTATATACTGTGTATAAAAGAAAATAAAAACAATATACAAAAGAAGAAAAAAATGTCGAATTTCGTTCAAATTTGGAGGAATGTTCTTTTTCACAAGGAAATATGCTAAATGAATTATTGAGTTTTGTTACTTGATCAAATGCATTTGATAGTTAGTTCCACATATTTTTATTTCGAACTCGGAAATTCATTAAAAATATATAGTCGATTTCCTTTTTAATTCTTGTAATACTATTTTTTTATATTTGAGAAAGTTAAAGTTCTTCTAGGTGATTAAAGTATTCTTCATCAATATCATCGTTCCAAATTACAAATTAATGGTATATAAAATGTAATTTATCTGAGCTTTATGAATAAAATACTTTTTTGTAAGCTATTTTTTAGTTATATATAATATAAATTTCATCATTTTATCCAATCATATGTCACGATTTTAATAATTTGTGTAACGATAAATCTCTTTCTGTTATGTAGCTTTCTTTATATATATATATATATATATATATATATAGGACCATAAGAATTCAAATTCTTATTTACTGTTCGGTGAGAATGCAAAATAACTTAATAACACAACCCAAATTCTCTCAAAATATATCGTTACTTATGGCGTTTTATTTTTTAATTTATCAGTTTCAATTAAAATAGTATTGAAAAATAGGGTCTCCATTTCTTGACTTATCAATCCGAACGGAAATCGTTCGTGAATTGGCGAGAAACTTGAGCATAAAATTCCAGTTCATGAATTTTTTGCATCAATAACCGTTAAGTCAGCCTTTTGTTCACCATGACCGAAAATACTCATACATCTCAACCAATCTCATCATCCAAAAACACTGGGGAAGCATTATTTGAGTAATATTAATCTCTTTCTACAAATGGAGACGCTCATACAATATCCGGTATAATCCGGATTTATGCCAATCGAATAGCTCGCATAGTTCACCGTAAGTATTATCTGTTTTAACGACAGAGTAAGTCAACAATTGAGACTCAAAGCAGACTGTCCTTTTGCTTTTCCACAGCTGTCTGGAAAAAAAAAAGAACTTTAATAAAAAGATAAAACCCGCATAACAATAATAAAAGGTAAACAATTCTTCTTTTTTAAATATAAAACGAACAAAAGGGGGAAAAAAGTCCGAAACGAAAAGAAAGAAAAAAAAAAAGTCGAACTTTTGCTTGGCGTGGCTGCGTTTATGAGGTCAACATCCTGGCGAGCTTAGACGAAAAAGAATCATGAAGCGAGTTTCTATTTTATTTTGTTCTTTCTTCTTCCCCCTTGCTTCTTACTACTAGGCGGCAACTTTAGTCACTGCACTGTTCCCCCTCCCCTCACACTTCCTTTTTTATTCTTCATCCTCGCTTTGGTAGATCTTCATTCCATAAAACCAGTTTCTTTCATCTCTTCAGGTATTCGGATTCTGTCGGACTTTCTTCCACTCATCGATGGCAATTTCTGACGTTGGGTTGCTAGGATTTCAGTTTATCGCTCGTTTGGCAAAAAGTTCAAGATTCAATCATAATATTAATATTTTTCAAAGAAAAAAAAAGTTGTCGAAAATTTGTTGATAAGTCGTTTGCTTGCGATAATGTCAGAATTTGCCAATCAGTTTTTTTTTCTTGTAATACATTTTCTTCTACATTTCATCTGTTCTTAAATACGCTTTTAATTGTTAACTGTTTGATTTCTTAATTCAATAAAATAATATTTTTATGAAAACGTAGCATAATATATTCATAATTCTTATCAAACTGGAATGAAAATTTAATTGATTTAAAAGTTCTAAAAAGAAACCACAGGCGAATAGAAAATAATAGAATAACACAGAAATAATACAAAGTAGATAAAATAATAGAATAATGCAGAGTACTAGAATAATAAAATAGCAGATGGAATAATAAAATTTTCACGTTAAAAATGGCGGCAGATATTTTTTCTTTTTAATCAATTTAATTAATACGTAATTTAGTATTAAATAGTGATAATTTAAATAAATAAAGTGGTAAGTAAATGCTTAATATTTGTGAAATTAATAATTTCCAGCAAATAAATAATTCAATAAATTGTACATAGCATTTTATATGTAATAACTGTACAATAAAACTTCAAAATAAACAATAATTCATATCTAATATGTTCGAATTCTATGAAAAGATAATTTGTATTCTATTGAAAGCAAGCAGAATAAAATCTCCGAATGCATTTTAAAAAAAAATAATCACTTATTTTCAAAGTGTTGTTTCTATTCTGAGTATTTTTTTTTTATTAATATTAGTTTAATTATTTAAGTAACAAAAATACTCAGTATAATACCTGTCTTTTCACAATTTTAAAACGTTTTTGTGAACTAAACAAAATAGATTTAAACTGCAGAAGATATTGCAAAAATTTATTAAAATTCAATAGCCAAGACATTCGAATTAGTTCAGTGGGCTACATATAAATATGAAATTCCATAGTAATTATTGAAATGCAAATGATAAATATATTAAAAGATAAGTTAAATTAACTACATAATGTCTAAATTTTTGACAGTAAAATTAGAATAAATTGTGCGATTCTCAAAGAGTTTTCATAACATGATATAATTGAAATTTTACATTTCAGATTTAAAAAAAAAAACGTATAACCAAATACATTTTAGATGATATATATATTTGTATTTATTTTTAATTTTGTAATTCTAAATAATGGCATGAATTTTAATACAAAATGTTAAAATCGAAATTCAGTAGATAAAATGGCTATTTTACATTTTTCACTTGGCAACATCCATGAAATTAAATCTCTTCCATTTGATAATATGAATGATATTTGAAATTGCTTTTAATTTCCGATTTCGTATTTTCTTATTTCAGAAAGTATTTTGTTTTCGATTCAAAATTATTGTAATTTCCCATCCATATCACACGCATATGCAAAAATGCATTACCAAGAATCATACTTTTCGTGTGATTTTCTTAATGGATGAGAAACAATCGAACACTGTTGTGTGTGTGTGTGTGTGTGTGTGTGTGTAGCTCCCACTCCCCTCTTCAACAAAACTTTGAAAGCGTGAAAAGTTAATTAACAAAAAGAAGAAAGTTTTTCCACAATCTACAGGGAGGAAAAAAAAAAAAAAAAGAAGAAATTAAAAATAAGAAAACAGAGAAACGAAAACTTCCGGACGTTGCAACTTGACCGGTTTCGAAACGGAAATTCCTGTGCGATTGCATTCCGTACCAGCTGCAGCTGGGAACATAGGATAAGACAGAGGGGGAGGGTGAAAGTAAAAAATCGTTTGTTTAAAATCATATTCTAAATAAAGTAGAATCTTATTTAAATAAAATAAAATTTCGACATATATGAATATTGACGTAAAATTCTAGCTAAATTTGTAAATTATCATTTGGCAACAACGAAATTACACACTGTATGGCATATGTATCATGTTATTAATTTTAATATGAATTAAAAATTGCGGATTTATTAACACATCTTAATTCCATGTTTAGAGTTCCATACTTTATATTCTACGTACACGGTTCCATACTTCATACTTCCATGTTTATAATCTCATATTTCATCCTTATGAGAAATCTCATTCATATTTTATTTATATTATACTTTTAAACCATGTTTATAATTCCATACTTTATACTTCCATGTACATAATTCCATATGTACCTAGTCCATGGTCGTAATTCCATATGTCCATCCATGTACATAGTTCCACACATTATATTTCGATGCACCAAGCGTGGGACTTATTTTGAATTGTGCAATTCTTGCGGATAATAGTTTCAGAGTTGCCAAACTATGTTCTGAAAATCTTCAACTTAAAACTTTATATAAAGCCGGGTTTAGTTTAGTTTGGTTATATTAACTTTCCGTTTAAAGCAACACGAGGGCTATTTTGGGACGGACCTCGTAATCTTGAACCACGGTCAGAAGACGAGGACGACATCTGAACTGGCACCCCCCTCTCCACACCACGCCTACGGGAGGACGTTTGACCTGACAGATTTAACGAGCAACAGACCCCCTCACACGACGGCTCTTCGGTAGAATCGAGTCTCGAACCTGAAACCCTCCGGTTGCGAAGCCGAGACCTTACCACCTGGCCACCGAGGCCCCTATGTAAAGCCTATTACCGTACAAATTCTTTTTATATGCGAATTCAAGGTATATTAACTTGGCGTCATGGCTAAAGAGGGAAAGATGCGAAGTTTTTGTTTGAAATATTGAAGTCTCTTTATTCATTTGATTTTATACTCTTTATTAAAAGTGTAATCTGAATAATGCTCGAATGCAAGAGAAGGATTTCATTGCAACACCATGGCCGCGGTGGCCTGGTGGTAAAGCCTCAGCATCGCAATCGGAGGAGTTCAGGTTCAAGACCCAGGTCCAACGAGGAACCGTCGTGTAAGTGGGTCTGGTGCACTCTAAATCCAACGAACCGAAACGTGCTTTTGCTGTGGGGTATGGAAGTTTAGAGAGGGGGAGGGTTATCAACTCAGGTGTCGTCCTTGTCATCTGACTGCGACTCAATTACGAGGCCCGTTCCAAAACAACACTAGAGTTGCTTTAAAATGGGGCATTAATATAACTAAATTCCATTGCATCACCCATATACAAAAATCCATTAACTATTTAAAAGAAAGTATTGTTGTAAAACTTATAGGGATTTATTAGAATAAATTTATTTTAGGAATTAATACCTTTCAAACAATATTTTTCAGAAATTTAAATTAGCTTTTGAGCGATAATGGGCTTCAAAAGTTGATGTAGAGAAACGACAATTTTTAATTAAAAATTAATTAAAATTTCAAAGAAAAAAAATTGTGAGAACCCTACTGCTTAACCCTTTCAGGGGCGGTGACATACTCCATATGTCACCTTTTTACAATTTTTTTTTTAAACTAGAAAATCGCGTTGAAATAACTACATAAAATTTCCTAACGTTTTTTAAGTCTTTATCTTGCCAATAGACGGCAGCACGAGTCTTAGAAAGTATTCTGTTTCCCTACAAAAAATTCAAGATGGAAGCATGTTTTCATATGATGTAATTTACCTTCATTTTATTCCGATAAACTTTATTTTCGAATTCAAAAAGCTCATTTTTTTGCGTCATTCATGTTAAAAAACGTCATGAATCCCTAAAACTGCTTTCATTTCATAAAAATACCTTCTAATTAAGAGTTGAATTAGGTGACATACTGGGTATGTCACCGCGCGTCTAGGGCATTGCATGGGCAAGACCGTATTTGTTTATTTGCGCAAAGATCAAAGATATAATTATATACATTATTACTAAATATTATATTATATACATTAAGATTCATTGTATATATTTATCTATATCTATATAAAATATATATTGTGTGCTAATAATATTATAATATTAAACAATTTCTTAAAAAAAAAGAAGAAATAAATATATTTATTACATCTATTATTATTTATTGTATATATATTTCTTTATAATTCAATGCATCTCTATATTTCAATATATATACATGCTAATAGAGTAAATTTATAAAAAAATTGGTTCCGTAAAAAATTGTGTATATTTTTTAATGTATATTACTTTGCATTTTTTTCTGTATATTTTTAATGTATATTACTTTGCATTTTTTTCTGTATATCTTTATAATAATATTTATTCTATTTTTCTCTATATATTCTACAAATATTAATTTCAATAAAATTATATATATCCTGACATAATTTCTCATTCATATATATTTACTTTTATGTATATATATAAAAGAAAAATCCATATTTCAATAGTAAAAATAATTTAAAAAACATGGATCTTGGGCAAAATCAGAAAAAATTATTATATGCATGTATAACCTCAATTTATTTTATATTTAAAATGTGTTTTGAATCGTAATATTGTATAGGTGCATATTTGTGAATTCGCTCCAAAATATGTTCTAGATGCGCGGTGACATACCAGTATGTCACCTACCCCCAGCCCCCTAAGGACCTTAATTTTTTTAAACTGTAAATTACATGTCAGTAATAGGATATAATCAGATTTAAATAATTGTTTCGAAAAAAAAAATCATTTTTGGCATAGTGCCCCTGAAAGGGTTAAGAAGTAACTATGCGCAGATTGTAAGAAACGGTTTACCTGTTGAGAAAGTATTTTGAACAATTTTCTTGTTTCGCAATACGGTTTACAGCTAGTATGCCCACCTCTAAGACTTATGAAATTAAAAATTAACTATCTGAAATTAGTTATCTGAAGCTGTTGTATTTGGTCAGTTTTTTCATCATGTAAACATGATACAAAAATTTCAACTTCCGTTTTCTCTATATATTTCTCGGCTATATCTCACAAATCATATTAACACTAGATGGCCTGAGGCAATCATTTGGACTGCTTTTCAATTTCAGTTAGAAAAACAATTGTGTATATAATGTGCCTCCCCCTCCTTTCATTTTCGGTATATATATGTGTGTTATACCTGTACTGCCTAAAAGCACTCATTTTGACTACTTGGAAAATTTTAAATAATCAAATGACTTTTATTATTGAATTGAGTAAATTTCTTATATGAAATCGGAGCCAATCTGATTATATGAAATCAGATCGGCTCCGATTTCGTATAACAGTTTCGATATTTTTTGATTACCGTCACTAGTTCGTTACTTATCATTCGAATCTTTATGCCATCAGAAAGTGAGGACTCACAAACATCAGATGCAACATATGCACAAACGAATTGTCAAGTACGACTTTGCAACGAAAACAAAACAAATATATGTGAAAAATGTGAAAAGTATGTTTGCGGAAGATGCCCCCATAAAAAAAATTTCAACTTATATTTGCTTAAAATGTACAAATTATGAATAAATTATTTTTTGTTCCAGTTGAATTAATTTTTTTTATTGTCAATACTTACTAATAACTTGCTATATGACTGTAAACAGTATAAGAAATATTAAAAATGAATTTTAAACAAATTTCTTTATACATTAGTCTTTCACAATGCTTTGGGGCAATATAGTATAATACAATGTAGTATATAGTATAGTCGCAATGTAGTATATAGTATAGTAGCAATGTAGTGTATTGTATAGTAGGAATGTAGTGTATTGTATAGTAGCCAATATAGTGTATAGTATAGTAGCCAATATAGTGTATAGTATAGTAGCCAATATAGTGTATAGTATAGTAGCCATTATAGTATGGTAGCAATATACACAAAGTCGCCGTCTCTCTAGTATTAAGTTTGGATATTTTCTTATCCCGTGTTCTAACCAAAATTGCCGTCTGTCCTTCGCAGGTGCGGGCGGCCTGTCCACCTACACCCCGAGTGTCCTGCGCACCGTCGATAACTTCGAGCCGGGCATGTTCCGGCCCTCTTCCGCCCCACCGGAAAAGGAAGACGAAAAGAACCGGAACTCGGAGGAGGAAGAGAACAAGGAAGTCCGCGATGAGCATGATGGGGACGCGTCGTCGGAGATGCTGAAACCGGCAGACCCCGACCTCATCTCCTCCTGGTCTCTCTCGGCTGGAACCTCGGACCTGCTCTTCTGAAATTTTGTTTGTAACACATCGGAAGCCATTGGTAAGAATCAAAAGATGTTTCTGATTTTTTTTTAAAAAAAGAAGAAATCATTTTAATATATATAATAATAATACATAATCAATTTAATTGAAGTTTTTGAACATTTTGATTAATTATCTTAAGGCTTAGGCAATGGTTTGAAGAATTTTGTCATTTTCTCTTGCTTGGCAGTTTTTAAAAGCTCCTTCCATTCAGACTGATACGTACAATGACATTAGCAATTTGCCTCATAAAAATAAGACTTCGTTCCATAGATGAATCAATGCTCATAAAGAAATCGCAAAGCTCATTTGCCACTCTCAAACCTTCACTAAGATTTTTCAAATGAAATGCCACGTTCCCAGTGCTTGTTGAAGCCTCTTCTTCAATGGACTGTGAGTTGAACATTTCCTCTAAGTCGGTTTCAGTCAGACCTTCATTTTGCGATTCAAGCCATTCCTGAATGTCGCTTGATTCTATCTGTTCGAACCCATGTCGTCCTATTCCATTCGGGATTTCGGCTATGTTTGTATTTAACAGCATACTTTAGACAAAGTTGTTATAAGATCTATTTTACTTTTTTTATTAGTCCATTGGACGGCATTTACAAAGGATATTGGGTTGAATACCTATTGGAATCCTTTTATTATGATGTATATACTTATTAGATCCACGAATACAGAAATTGAGTAGCATTTTTTTTAATCCGCGAATAGTGAAAACGCGAATAAAGGAAGCGCGAATAAGCAACTTTTACTTTACATGAAACAGAAACACTGCCAAGATGAACACAAAAGTCAGCATTTGTTGAAATCATCAACACAGCAGACAGAAATTGCCATTAAATAACAAGAACAATATCAGAAATGCTCAGTATGTTTAGCTATTCAACTGGCTCTTAAAAGATTCTATAAAGAGGTTCGCCAATTCGTTAAGGCTTCGGTTTTATATATTCACTAGATGTCGTTCCCAACAGAGATAGGATTATAATTCTTGTATTTTTGAGAACCTTCATTTTTGACCTAAATAGCCATGATTATAGGTTATTGTATTAGAAGTCTATTTATAATTAAAATTGAAACTTCTTAGTTAAAAACCCGATAATTTATTGTAAGAATACTGTAATTTTTCAACATTAGGAAGAACATAATTCTACAAATATTCAAAACTCTAGGATTTCCGTAGGTGATCGGTATTAAAATGTAGAAACTCGTGTTTGCAGTTTTTATCGTTTTAAAAATTTGAAGTTTATGAAAGTATGTAAATACTTTAAATATTTGATACCCAGTTAATTTTATACGGTTAAATCTCTGCGGTCTTCATTTTTTAATGCTTTTATTGCAAGCTGGCAATTGACATTAGACAATTATTTATTGAGGACGGAATATATATAAATATATTTACATATACAAAAGCTTTATTTATTCAGCTAAACGGTCATTTAATAAATATCAGTTTACTTTAAACATATTTTTTTTTTCTTCCATCATTAATATATCTTTCATCTCGTATTGTAAAAGATCGGAATGCTGAAAAGTCTGTCAAATTTTATCTTTCATCCCCTTTATCAAAATGAACTCGTCTGTTATTACGTCACATCTGCTAATTCATCAGAGCCAGGCAGTGAAAATGAATTATTTAAGGTAATCGACTACGTTCGGAGAAAAAATTCGAAAAATTGGAATTTCTAACAACTATTTATGGTTTTTAATTGTATTATTAATTATGAAGACTATAAATACAAAAAAAATGAAAATATATATTTTGAGAAACCGGAAAATGTATAGTAAATTTTAATGAAATTTAATTAAAAATGGTTAACACTCTACACAAAATTGTAACGCAGCAATCCTATTTTTCTTTGTACACAACTTATAGAATACACTGATGAATGAAATGAACTAACAATCTAAATGCAAAGAAGTTACGGGTACAGATATACATATATATGCATTTTTTCCCGTAAATTCACAATTTAATTTTTCTAAAAATACCTATAAATAAAAAAGTATTTCATCAAAAATAAACCTTTTTGTTCATTTCATTGCCCATATTATTTAAAACACACGCTGAAATTTTTTTTTTTGTGAATACCTCTATCAGTTTTTGAGATATCGTGTGAATGGTGGAAAATAATTATGAAAAATAAAATTTTGAGAAAATCGAAGTTAAAGACAAATTTTTAATAATGAAAAATATGGTTTATTTAAAATTCCCCTCAATGATAGGTCAGGCCTTTTCCCAGAAAAGAAAAATTGTTTTGGAAAGAGAAAAGTTAAAAGTTAACTACAAGATTTAACAATAAAAAAAAAAAATCGCCAATGTGGTCAATAACCAGTGTTTTTAACGTAGTCGGATACCTAAATTTATATTTTATAATGAGAAACCAATTTTTAATTTTACTAATGTAATTTATTTTTGTTTCTTTTCACGTTTGCAGCAAGGAAAAGTTTAATTTTATAATCGTTAAACTTCAGTTAAATGACGATTTTTTTTTCAGGTACTCCTTGTCGAAGACAACGGAACCATGTGACGTCATATTGTGGATTCATCGGACTCCTTGATTGGAGGCCGGGCTTATGGAATATAAAAGGGACTCTTCTGAAAATAGTTCCAATTTCTACTTTGTGACAGAGGTTACGGTCCAAAACGGCTGCTCTAGCGGCAGCCGGTGTTCACCCAGTCGTTTCGTTCATCATATTTGTACATTGAAATGAAAAGTAAAACGAGGAATCTGTGTTTCATTTTATTTTTTGTAATAAAAACTATTCTTACATTCGTTCAACTTTGTGTCCTTATTTCAGGAAGTCGTACGACATGATACAAAACACTTTTTGAAGAAGCGCATTGAATTTTTGGGCCATGTCATTAAAGACGGTAAAATCTTCCCATTTACTTTAAAAATACTATAATGTTAACCCATTAAAACTATTATTGTTGACAGTATATATAAGATTAGAAAATATATCGCAATACCAGTCTAAGAGGACAGACAGAATGTCCCATAAAACTAAGACTTTCTTTTCTTTTTGAAACTACTAGTCGCCTTTAGCGACCAGTTATTCACTCACGATATTAATAATATTAACCCATTAATAACAATAAATTTTTTATCACTTTAAATTAAAAGAATAAAACAGTTACTTCAAGGATAGCTGTATTTTATTTCAAAAATAACAATAGAAATAATTCATTAAGATATCCGACTACGTTTAAAGGAATTTTTGAAAAAAATTGTATTTAAAAAAAATTATTTATGTTTTTAAAATGTATTGTCAATTATAAACATTATAAATACAAAAAAGTTTCTTAAAAATACAATATAATTTGAGAAATGGGAAAATTTGTAGTAAATTTTAATTAAATTTAGCTAAAACGGTTTACTCTCTACATAAAATTGTTATGCAGTAATCCTATTTTATTTTGTACTCAAATTATAGCATATAATGATGAATGAAATGAACCAAAATGTAAGAAATCCTGAGATGCAAAGAATTTATGGATAAAATTTATATATACACTGAAGTGACGAAAGTCATGGGATAGCAATATGCAAATATACAGATGGCAGTAGTATCGCAGCGA
>JAPMOQ010001120.1:0-11270 GCA_026543055.1 Argiope trifasciata | reverse complement strand
TTTTTTTTTTTAATTTTTAATATTTTTTGATAATTATTTAATAAAAAGTAAGTAAAATGACATTTTTCTTTATTGACGTAAGTAGAAATTGAAATAAAAAAATTTATACTACTTATTTATGGGGACTTTATTTAATTTTAATCGACAGAACTTAATTTGCCTCACAAAAAAGTCGTCAAATTTATATATAATATTTGATTTTATGCAAAATTCTTGCATGCACTTATATTTTGAAATTACACTAGTATCAAAAGTCAGTTGATTTTCATATTTATTGTCCTCATTATTATGCAGTTTCTTCAAAACATTTTGGGTCAAAATAACTGTAGAACGCTTCGATTGAGCTATTTTCTCCATAAAAGAAGGAATAGGAAATAACTAAATATTTAACTGCAAAGCTTCGAAGAATAAATGCATGCAGAAATAAATTCTTTTAACACTCTCCTTCCTTTAAACTATATATGTTTGAAATTTGATGACTTTGGATACACAGATTCCTCCATTCCTGTAGAGTTTTGATCCTGTAGAAAATCCTACCATCATTCCTGTGTCTATGTTTTCCTCCATTCCCGTGTCTGTGTTTCAATCTTGTACAGAATCAAAACATGGACATCACCATTTTCTTATATTGTTAGCATAGATCATTTTTTTAACCTTCTTTTAAATATGTATTCCAGATATAAATGCTGTACCTTGCAGATTGATCATCCCCATCTTAGAGAAGATTATCTTTTAAATTGTATTTATCAATTTGTGTCTTTTCATCATTCTTTTTATTTTATATACGTATAGGTGTCGTCAAAATTTTATTTTCTCTACATAGTATCGTGAAAGTATAGTAATGGTCGAAAATTCGAATTCCAGATTTCGGAAGATCTCCACTTTTAAGAACTCTCTTAGTTCAAAACCCTCATGTTCAGAAAATGCCCGTCTTTTTGTCAATGTGACAAAGAAAACAAAAAACACTTTGCGCTACCAGTTTAAATTTGGCATACTGTCTTTACACCAAATTTGAGTATTACTATCAAATTTTGAATAAAATCGGTTCAAATGATGCCAACATATCTCTTAATTTTTAATTATTTTAAATTTTAACAATTTTTTCATTCTCCAAATTTGATGACTGTAGGATACACGGTCTATCCTGCAGAGGATCAAAAAATGGACACTCCATTCTCTCATATTATTAGCACAGATCTTTCCTTTTTTTCCATCTTCTTTTAAATAATATGTGCCAGAATACAGAATGTGCCTTGAAGATTGAGCATAGCCATTTTAAATAATAACATCTTTTGAATTTCTTATATTTATCATTTTTTGTTTCCTCTTCCTCCTTTTTATCGGATATAGAGAAAGTATATTAATTGTGAAAAATTTTAATTTGATATTTTGAAGAGTCTCCACATTTTAGATCTACCTTAGTTCGAAAAGAACATTTTTTGAAAATGCACGCCAGTCTGTTTATGACAAAGACAGGTCAAAAACCGTTAGAAGCTAACATGATTAAAATTTGGTATATGGTCTTTACATCAAATGTGCAAATTTCTTTCCCATTTTGAGATGAAGTCTGTCTGTTTAGATGAAGTCTGTCTACCCGGCTACTTGAATATAAACAACATGATAAACACCAAACGAAGAGAGTAAGATAGGTACATAGATTTAAAATCTATATTGTAGACACTTGTGAAATTTTGAGCCAAATCCAACAACGAGTTGATTGTCTGTCACCTGTACTTTCAGTAACTTGTAAATGCAATAATTCAAAAATGCCACTTAAATATGTTGAATTTCGATGGTATTTTAGGACTACAAGCGGAGTTTTGTCTCAAATTTTTGAGTAATACTGTTTAGAAAAACATGTCTAAAACACGAATTCGATTTTTGGATAACATTAACTCATGCCCGGAATTAATCGCCAAATAAATCCCCATAGATGACACGATAGATTCAGTACAAATGATAAATTCACGCCAAAAGTTAGTATTTCTTCTCAAGCCAATGCTTTATGAGGGAGTCCTCTGGCATGTAACCTTTATAAGAGAGTATGCGAGAATGTTTTGGGGTGGCTACTTTTGTAGATTGTAACAATTTCGGAATTAATCATAGAAAATGCCAACATCTGGCTTAATTTTCAATTATTTAAAATTTTAACTTTTTCAATATTCTAATTGTATCTGTGTTGAATTTGGTGTTTGTAGGAAGCACTGTCTTTTCTGTAAAGTATTGAAACATAAATACTTCCATTCTCTCATAATATTAGTAGAGAACTTTCCAATTATTTTCTAGTATATGTATTATAGTAATCATCAAAAATTTTGAATTCGAGATTTTGACAAAACACTACGTTTTAGACCTTCCTGAGTTCGAAAAACACATTTCTGTAAAATCCGTCTACCTGTGCCAAAATTATTAACTCAAATACGCCTTGAGATAGACGTAGATATGTGGGTTTAAAACCTCATTTTCAGATTTCTATCAAATTTTGAGCAAAATTCATTTCGAGAAAATCTGTCTTTCCAATTGTTCGAAAAGCACGATAATTACAAAACGAAGAAAGCTGGAAAGATAAAATTCATTACACAGTATTAACATCTATTTTGTTAATACATTTCAAATTTTGTAGCAAATGCAACTAGGCATTGACCGTCTATTGGTCTTTACTTTAAGAAACAAGATAATTCAAAGACGCAAGGACTTAAATATATCAAATTTTGTATGGAATTTTGGAACTACAAGTGCAGTTTTATAAGAAATATTTGTTCCAAACGGTAGAGAAAAACGTATCTAAAACATAAATTCGATTTTTAGATACTATTAACTGTATGACAAGAATTAATTGCCCAAACATCTCGCCGATTATTCAATAAAAATGCGAAATTCAAGCCAAATTTATTATTTATTACTATTGTAAGCCAATCCTCTAGCAGAGTAAATTTATTAGAATGTATACTAAAAAGTTTCAGGTAGACCATTTTTTCTGGTTAATATTACATATCTCAATAGAGTTCATTTCTTACAACTAAGGCTGGTTGCACACACGGCGCTTTTTTCTGATCGCTTATTTCACCAATGCCGACATAGCAACATTGAATTATACGAGAGCTTACACACTAGGCGGACAAATAACGATTCGGTCAATCCGCCTTTTAACGGACTCTGTGCAGACGCCCGCTGCCACTAGCACAAAAGATCTCAAATCTTTTTTCCCGTTAATTGAAGTTAAGTCAATTCTCCCTCTCCTTTTCCTCTTCATTCGACGACAAGATGATAATAATGATAGAATTTGTACTCTATTCATTTCAAATTACCCTTAAGCAATACGTAGTTTAAATAACACGATTAAAGTAAATTTATTTGTTGATGAAATTATGCTGAATCTTACGACGGAGTCGGAATTTAATTGCCGTGTGTGTATGCATTTGATTTCTGGCAATGGTCTTGCCAAAATACTGACAGCAGAAAAAACCGCCGTGTGTGCAACGAGCCTAAGTCGCACAATTCTATCCACACTAGCATATAAAATGCTTTGAACATTTTGTATATTCACTTACACTACGTAAAAGTGTGCGTCTTATTACGTCGAAAATCTCACAGGTTGCAATTTATCAATCTTAGGATACACACTATTGCTACAATGAAATATACTCAGTCTACCAAGTGGAAAAGAGAAATGTTTTCCATCCCTTGACTCTTAGAAATGGCATTGTCCATTTGACACCCCATTCCAATGCAGGGACATCGAGTCAGTGGTTTTAAATCGACCAGAAATGCGTAGTAAAAAGCGAGATATTCCTCTTTTTCCAGAAAAATGTCGGTTTCTTTTCCTTGTCATTTTTTTATCCTTTTTTTTATTTGTTTTCTTTTTATTTACACTTTCCGACATTTCACAACTGGGCAGACAAGAAAAACAGACAAGAATTGTTTATATTGTGGTTGTTTAAAGTGTCGCGTCCAGTTTCATTTGACCCGTTCCACTGTAACTGTATCCGTAATCGGAAATGAAAGATGACGCCGATTGCTATTGTCAGGCAAGTTAATTTATCAGAGAATCTTTAGACTGAGGGTGTAACTTGAGTGTCGAGAACCCTTTTTCTTTTTCAGATTTGACTGCTATTTCATTACTATAAAAGTTTATCTTAGTTGTTTTTGGTAACTTAGTTTTTATTACTGTTTTAAGTGCCTATCTCCCTTTGCCATTGTTTATTTTTATTCTTTTACATTTTTCTTCAGAATTTCATTTTCTTAAAGCTAGAGTACTTCTCCTTTTTAAAAATTCCGAAAGTATTTTTAGGAAGATAAAATATGGATATCTTTGAAAACTTTTTACTGTCTGTACTCGGATATTCTCGCTCTTTTGCACATGCTTTAGGAATTCCTGATTTTTGCAAAAAAGAGTGAAATAAAGGATAGAGAAGGAGTTTCTTACATCGTATTTAATAAATTTGATTATCAAGAGAATCACATGAAGTAAAAACCGAAAATCTGTAAACTCCAATCAAATTAACCTAAAATATGGGTTTCGAATTAAAATAAAATTACTCATGATAAAATGAGTAGAGGAAAAAGAAAAGACCCGAAAGAAGACAAATCTAATCCCAAGAAAGCAAGACTTCACAAATTACTCAGAAAATGCACTAGTCTTATTATATGCGTATCATCCATCAGCGGGGTAAATTCCTTTAAAAGAAATAGCTTCAGTTCAATTATACATTTTTGCCATTGTTCATGTAAAAATAAAAATGTGTTGTTTGCAATCTCGTTCAGTATCTCTCCCTTGCACTTTTTCCAGTGAATTATGAGAAGTACAAATTGTGACTAGATTCATGTGAAGAAGACAATCAATGACCCTTAAGCAAAATTTTATCCTAGAAAAAATAAACATGTAGCAATTACAAACAAATATGCTGGTTATGGAAATGTCAAATTTTGATACTTCGAACGGGTATACTTAGAGTTTTTGTGAGTCATAATACCTTTATCTTTGACAGTTGTGGCACGTTTTTCCTTCGCCTGAAAATGAATTTCTCCCACATTCATATTAAGGACAAATGCAGATGATATTTATCCTTTTTTCATCTCCTTTAACTCACTCCTTTGAACTTGTGAAGCGATGTTCCATGAGCAAATTTTTCTTCTAATGAAAAAATAACATGTGAAGAAATTAGAAAAACATCTTCTAGAAATAACGGAGTGTAATGCTTTGACAAAAAAAAATTCATATGATTCATAATACTGTGGGAGTTTGATGTTGGATCAGGATAGAACCTGGGACCTTTAAATTAAAAGGCCGATTACATAACCACAGGACAAAAGCATGCTCATTTTCCGTAGATGTTATCTGTCTTATTAAGATATCACCACAGACTCACCCACCAGGGAGTTAGACGAACGATATGCGTTGTTGTTGAGTGGTGATGAATTGGTTTGTTG
The DNA here is from genome assembly GCA_026543055.1 of Argiope trifasciata. NCBI lineage: Eukaryota > Metazoa > Arthropoda > Arachnida > Araneae > Araneidae > Argiope > Argiope trifasciata. The sequence continues at coordinate 5,840 of JAPMOQ010001120.1, read as the reverse complement.
AGTGAGTGGTTGCTGTGTGTCTAATGCGCCGCGAGTGGAGAACCTTTTAGTTACGCCAAGCGTTGTGGCGAGCGTGCGTAGATTGTTGCGTCAAGTTAGTCTGACGATTTTGTGTTGCTGCGTCAAGTGAGTCTGACGACTTTGTTTGCAGGTAGATGGCGCCACACATCAGTTGCTTGAAGGTTGAAGGTGAAGTTTCATCACGTCTGTGGTCACCATTGTGGGAAGGTGATGTTGGCTCAGGATAGAACCTGGGACCTTTGGATTAGAAGGCCGATAACATGACAACAGGAAAAAAGCATGCTCATCTCCCGTAGATGTTATCTGTCTTATTAAGATATCACCACAATACCTTTACCTACTATAGTTATGGAACATTTTGTCTTCTCCTTAATATGCATTTTGTTATCTTCTATAGCTCGTTCCTTTAGAACTTTTGAAATTTTCCCTCCATTGAAAAAATGATATAGAAAAAGGTCAGGAAAATAATCTGTTGTAGAATTACTGGATTATAATACTATAGCAGATAGACCAGGACTTTTCATAGAGATGGGACCTCTATGATTTTGTCCTGTTCCTGATTGTCTATAAACGCGGATAGTCTTACGTATTTGAACAAAACGATATATGCTGGAACTAGCGATTACAAAATGCTTTTTGCTCGCTCAGCCGAGAATGATGCAATTTATTTAATTTCAAAAAATTTTCCTTAACCTTGTGAATACATAATACAACTATTATTAATAAAATGAGCATTTGAAAAGATTTGCTTGAAGGAATTTTGTTTATTCGAATCTAAATTCTTTTTTTAAACAATTGAAAAATTTACAATGAAATTTGACATAACACTACCTTGGCCAAGACAAACTACGCAACTCTCTTACTTGGATCAAAAGTAATTAATTAATTAATTAATCAGCTCATGGAACTCACTTTATAACTTTAATGCAAACGATCCGATCCAAACGATTTCTTCCATTGCGTTACATAAAAGGAGTTATTTGTTTCCTTCTGTGCCGATTTAACTTTTCTGCCAGCTGCCGCAGCTTTGCTATCGGCTCCACTTTTTATTAGTTACATTGAACGTTAAGTTTCGTTCATCGATACGGAAGGGATATTAGTTTTTGAGTTTCTTCCAAAAGAGATTTACTCCTTAATGAAAATACAAAGCTGCATTCTGTTTACAGAAGAATGGTTATATCGGCATTAAATTTCACCTTTAAAAATTTTATTGCTAGTTTTCATCCAAGTAGAATTTTATGGCAAAAGTTTGTAGCTTTAAAAAATTAAATTCTAAGAAGTTATGGGGAAAAATAAAATAAAATTATTTTCCTTCAATTTTTTGTTTATTTTAGAAGCAGTGCTTTTTGACAGGGGGTGGCAGTTTAATTATTAATATGCGATATAAAAAATCAAACTTTTTATTTTGTAAGACTAAAAAATATGTTTATGGAATCGATCTGATACAACTGTATGTGTGTGAATTAAGAAGTGTATATTCTGAAAAATAAAAGTGGAAGTGAGAATCTTATTTTGTCTATATTATCTAAATAAAATCTGTTTTTTTATCTAAATTTTAATTCTGGTAAAAGCACGTGATTGAACGGTTTGAAGAAAAAAGTAAATTGATTTAATTTTATCACAATATAACATAGTTGAAAATTATGCATCATTTTAAGTTTCATTTAAATTGGAGAATGTTGTGGGGAATGAAATCGATATCATCAAAAAGGTAATTGTTTTGAATTTTAAGCTTATGTAAAAATTATTTATAATGTTTTCAGTAGATACAGCTGAAAAACCTTATAAACATTTTAAATTTATATTTAATCGCTTTTGAATTTTGAGAGATGTTGAAAACCGTCTTTTTTTGTTATGAATAGTACCTGTGGCAAAATTCTCAGAAATCGAACAAAAACATGTAGATTTATATGTAAGAGGCACAAACAAATATTCAAATTTATTTTCTACAATATATCATGTATCTTGATAATGATCTTCATTTTAACTTGCATTAAAGCTTCATCTACCATTATTTACATTTTTATTTCCTTCAATTAAAAATGTTATTTAATAACATGGCTTTTATTCAAATCTTGCAAAATCAGATATTTTAATAAAAAAGGCGATAAGTGCAGTTTACATTTAAAATGCATAACATAATGCAAAATTATCTAATTCCATGCACCATAATAGTAAAAATAGTTTAATATATCAAATTTCATTAAGCATTCTGCCTACTTAGCTATTAGCCTACAACAAGGGACATATTTAAGGATTTGCCGAAAACACAGAACAAATATAACAATTTTTTAATAACAGAGCAAAATTAAAAATTCAAATCGAAAAGGGTTCAAAGCAATTTCTTTAAAATTTGAATCTAGGATTTCCCTAAGGAAATTACATATTTTCATAAATAACGTTCCAAAAGTAGTGATAAATGTTCTTCAAGAAATTATTCAAATATCCTTGTTAAAACACAGTTTCGTTATTGAAGGAAAATTGAATTATCTTTATTATAAAGAATGAAATTCTCTTCTCGCAATAAATATAAAATAATGTAAAACTTGCAAAAGATATATAAACTTGAGAGTTTATATATTATGTGCAAGTTTATATGCGTAAGACATACATCAACTCGTATAAACTTCGAATTAATGCATCTTTATCGTGTTATCCTTCGAGTTAAACATAATTTACGTAGTAAGAAGTTAGAAAATTTAGAAGAAAGATGTACTTCTTTTCCTCATTTCCATTTGAAATATGACCCTCATATTTTTGTAGCAATAAAAGAATATCTCCACTGCCCTCTCATAACGGTATCCCCCAGAATAACCTCCTCGATAAATTTCCTTTTTGAAGAAGAGAGTCACGAATCCCATTATCGTTACTAAAAATAACCCCCTGAATCCAATCATATCACAGAGATGAGGATCCATATCCCTTGAACATCTGGCAACGACCTTTGCACATAAAAAAAATGTCGTCTTTGGAGGTCTTCTGATCGTTACGCGGAAGTACAAACGATTGTTTTTTAACATCCACGTCCAAAATATTGCAAGACGATTGCTTTTTTATCAGCTGACACCCCCTCACTTTCCTTAGCAGCTGAAACGGATTTTGGATGTTTTTTTAGGAGAGGAAATAGTTGTTGGGGAGTAGTTTTGATTCTTTCTAATTCGGTTTGAAATCTGATGGGAACTTTCTTTCTTTGAAGTCTTAATGTGGTTTATGCTGAATTTTTTTTTCTCAAATAGAAATTCTACAAAAAATAGGAACAAGATAAAAAGCATGATATGGGGAAAAAATGTTGTGCTTTTTAGTTTGTTGTTAATTACATTTTGTAAAGAGTGAACAGAGATCACTATCTCTCAGATTTTTATCATTTTGTTGTTAAAAACATTCTATTAAATAGAAGGAAAAAATGGCGAACTGTCATTGATTCACTGAGAGTTGTCGTATAAAGTAACATATCTTTTTCTGGCAATGAATGACAGGTTTCATTTTATTTTTAAAATAGCTGCCTATAGGGAATGGCGTTTTCTCCCAGAATTTGGGTTGCACTGGTTATTAAACTATTAACCCTTCATATATAATAACATGTATGACAAGCGCATAGAATTTCATAACTTTTAGTTTTATATCTCTAATTAAGATAATTTAAAGCGCAAAAGTCATTTAGATACGCTTCAATCTTGGATTTTCTTTGCATTATTATAAGACTCAAAATAACAATTAATGCCCCAGATAAGATGTATTAAAGAATTTTTAAATAAATACATAAGCCAGTAGGTTAATAAGAAATATAATTATTTAAAATTAATGATAAAATTCTAAGTACCGTATTTCTTTATGCAATTTTATTTAAAGAGCGAATGAATGCTATTTGTGAGGGAGGAAAGAGACATGATGATTACAATAACTGATAAAATTAATTTATTTAGCTGATTAAAGTAATTTAACTTAATAATAATTAATAATTAATTTAATAATTAATTTAATTAATAATTAATTTAATAATTAATTTAATAATTAATTTAATTAATAATTAATTTAACTTAATTTAATTAATAATAAATTATATTTATAAAAATTATAAATATAATTTATTATTTTGTAATCACCTAAACTCAAATGATTTTTCTCTATTTTATTTGTACACTTGTCGCCTTAGGTGACCAGCTGATTCGCCGGGAATATGGGTTTGATTTGATATAAATAATCAGATATAACATCACATCCATGATTCCATCAAAATTTTAAAAATTACAGTTGAATTACCTTAATTGTCTTTTTAAGTTCTGTTTATTGCTTGCAAAAATCTTTCTAACAAAAGCAGCCCCATAATGTCATAGCTATAATGAAATCCTAGATATACATTGCATATTTTTTTCTGAATTTTGGTATATAATAACTTCCATATTTATTATTTACTAGCCGCCTTTGGCGACCAGCTGGTTCGCTATGAATAATGCGTTCTAAAATTTTCAATTAAATCAGATATTCATTAGCCTTGAAGTAACTTCTGGCATTGATTGGCCTGAAATTAATATTTTCTTTAAGATGATGGACGGAAAGTTCTAAAAGTACACCTTTTCCTAATAATATTCTTTAATTTTATAAATCAGTTTTAATTATTTATTTAGAAGAATGATTGATGTAGCAACTTTTATTTAAAATATTAATAAAAATATTTTGTAAAATATGGCTCACAGAGCAAAGTATGAAGAAATCTAAAACTCATAATTCATCAATGCATAATTGGATTCAAGCCACATAAAATGCCATAAATTCAATCAGGTTTATCGTAAATAAAGAAGATTTATTGAATTAATGATATAGATATTGCAAACGATCCTAGAATCCTTTGCTTTGCATTTATTTTTTTAGGAAATATCACATTATATATTTCTTTTATTTTATCCAGTCACGTGCTAAAAGTTGCATTTCTTTAGATTTTTTGGGGATGGGAGTTTTTTTTTTATTCGAACTTCCGGCATTCTTTTATTTTATCCAGTCACGTGCTAAAAACATGGTTAAAATATTTCTTCAAAAATTCGTTAAAAATAGAAGCTTAAGCTATAAATTAAAAAAAAACTGATACTATTAGAAGGCTAATTTTTTAATCTTTAAATTGATGTAAAAATGATGTTTATGCGATTATATTTTCGGAAGTTATAGTGGAAAAACGTCGAAATTTCGCTTAAATTTTAATTAATTCAAATTCTAATTAAAAATTCGAAAAAAGGGCTCCGAGGTGCACATTCCCGACCTGCAAGGTATACATGTACCAAATTCGGTAGCTGTAGGTCCAACGGTCTGGCCTGTAGAGAGCCAACACAAACACACGCACACACACACATTGAGCTTTATTATAAGTATAGATATAGATATACATAAACTATTGCAACACAGAAATATTAAATAGAATCTTTCTTCTTAAAATCTCCACAATAGAAGAAAAATTTTGGCAGCTCGTGGAACAATGATTGTGGTTTGAATTTTAAGGTATTCATGTAAGGCGCTCATCTAATGCTCTAAATTCGGAAAAATAACGTATTAAAAATTGGTAATGATCAGAAAAGATTCTCATGATTATTAAATTGGCATAATTAATAAGAGAATTTTTATATTTTGCAATGCTGTGTTATTCATTTTTGTGTAATTATACTTTCGGAATGTAAAATGAATAAATGTCGAAATTTGAATTACTTTTTAATTAAAATTTCAAACAAATCATTCCAAGTAACACAATTTCACTGACCAAGATGTACATGTGTCAAATACAGCAGCTATTGGGTCGTTCGGAAAGTCATTTCGTATTTTTGTGTCAAAATGAA
>JAPMOQ010001103.1:0-17573 GCA_026543055.1 Argiope trifasciata | reverse complement strand
ATGGTTTTTGTTTTAGTAAGCGTATACATAGTTCATTAATTTCTACTATATTAAGTAACCCAACTACATTCGAAGGAAAAATTTTGAAGAGTTGGATTTAAAACAAAACTATTTATTGTTTTTAGGTGGTCTATTATAAACACTATCAATTCAATTTTTTAAATACAATATATTTAAAGAAATTGTAAAAATTCAAGTAAATTTACTTGAAATTTAACCAAAACCGTGAATTATCCATACAAAATTGTAATGCAGTTATCCTATTTTTCTTTGTACACAAGTTATAGAATGCAATGAAAAAAATCTAAGAAAAATGTTGAGATGCAAAGAAGTTATGAGTGAAAATATGAGCATATATACATTTTTTTTCATAAATTCACTACTTAATTCTTCTAAAAGTACCTGTAAATGAAAAAGTATTTCCCCAATAATAGAAATTATTGCTCATTTCATTGCCCATATTATTTAAAACACGTGCTGAAATGTTTATGTAAATACCTCTATTAGTTTTTCAGATATCATGTTAATGGTGGAGAATTTTCATTAGAATCAAAGTTTTGAGAAAATGGATTTTAAAGACACATTTTAGCTGAAGAATATATGATCCTGGATGACAAGTCAAATCTTTTTATTTGTTGAAAAAATAAATTGTTTCGGAATGAGGAAATTGTGATCTACAAGAAATAACAATTTAAAAAAAAAAATTGCAGTGTGGTTGATAAGCAGTGTTTTCAATGTAGTCGGATACCTTAATGAATTTGAATGCGAAATATCAAAACCATTTTTTAAAAACTATTTTATTATGGAAATTTAATTTACGTTCTCTACAGCGCTGACTATTCATATTGAAACAGGGGGCTTTTCATTTATCACATGACATTTCCTATTCTATCAAAATGAATTAGCTTTCAAATTTTGAAAAAGCTGATGTCTCTTTATAAAGGTGGTTCAAGTTTGATGGTCAAATATTAACAAAGAAAGGCTAGTGAAATTATCAGAATTAGAAACAAATATTGGCTAAATAATAAAAAGACTTTACTTTAAGGTAACCGACTACGTTCGAAGGAAACATTTTGAAAAATTGGATTTTTTAAAAACTATTTATGGTTTTTATACGTATTGTCAATTATAAACACCATAAATACAAAAACATTATTTGAAAATATAATAAATTTTGAGAAATAGTAAAATATGTAGTATATTTTAATGGAATTTAAACAAAATGGTTAACACTCTACACAAAATGATAATGCAGCAATCCTTTTTTTCTTTGTACACAAGTTGTAATGATGAATGAAATGAACCAAAATCTAAGAAACATTTTGAAATTCAAAGAAGTTATAGGTATGTATGCATTTTTTTCCATAAATTCACAACTTATATTTTCTAAAAACACCTATAAATGATGAAAAATATGTTCACCAAAAATAAATAAATTGGTTCATTTCATTGTCCACATAGTTTAAAACACATGCTGAAATTTTTATGTAAATACCTCTATTAGTTTTTGAGATATCATGTTAACGGTGAAGAATTTTTATGAAAATTAAAATTGAAGTTAAAGACAAATTTTAGCTGAAAAAATAGTTTTATCTTAAATATCCCATTGATGATAGGGTTAGGCCTTCCTTTTCCCAGAAAAGATAAAGTGTTTTGGAAAGAGGGAAGTCTGAATTACAAGAAGTAACACTTTTTTTAAAAATAAAGTCGCCAATGTGCTTGAATACCAGTGTTTTTAACGTAGTTGGATACCTTAAGGGGAAAAAAGTGACTTATTAATCCATACTAATATTATAAATGTGAAATGGATACATGGATGGATGTTTGATCGTCAATCATACCAGAACGGCTGAACGGAATGGGATGATGTTTAGCACACAATTAGATTAGAGCCAGGAATAGACACATTGGCTACTTTTTATTCCGATTCATTGAGAGGTTATTTTTTTATCAATTAAAAACTAACTTTCCCGCCAAAAAAACTGAGACAAAATCCTGCCAAATATGAGTAAGACTCCAGTTTTTCCCCCCAACAGTAATCAGGTTAAGCTTAGCAGAATTTCGATTGTTTATTTCAAACGATTCTGTTTATTTTCTTAGTGTTTGATGTACTTAAAACCAAATGTTAATTAATCGATATTTCGGATTAAAAGTACTTTTAAATTAAAAGGAAATAGAATAAAGGAAATAAAAAAATTCTAATCTGCATTGCGTTACCCCAACTGGCGTAGGAAAGTCAGGTATTTGCATTACGCCAACTGAAGTTGAAAGTTCACGAGTGATTGTTGACAACTGTATTTTCATTTAAATTAAAAGCTTATGTGTATTATTTTGTATCAGCTATCTCAGTCTCGATACATAAATAAAATAGACTTGTCTTGACTTTAAAGAAACACTGACTTGATGTGCAGTTTTGTTTTATTTCGGGTATACAATGTAAATAAATTATTTTTAGGTTAGTTGTATGCTTTTGTTATTAAATTATATTTATGTTATATATTTTTCGTATATGCTTATACTTTTAAATCTATCATTTTAGGTTAGTTTTAATTTTTTTGATTGGACATTATTTGATAGATTTTCTAAATGCCCAGAAAACGCAAATCTAATCTTTCGAAGAGGGGTAATAAAGCCCTGGGTATGAAAGATCTGTTTGCAATTTTAGTGAGCAATTGCGGGCTATAAAACCTTTCCAACTGTGGGATAAATACAAGGACGCTTTATCTGAAGATATGGCACTCACAATGACTATACCTTAATCCGCGCCAGTAATAATTTGCCATGGACAAAACTACGCATGCGCACACTTCGAGCGTGCCAAGTTGTTTTGAATAAGGCGATATCGAGTCAATAGCCAAACTTCGTATGCTGTTGTCTAATGCCAAGCCCGAAGCAGAAGAGCGCGCCTTTCGTTGTGAACGAGTACCGTTCAGGTGAATGGACGCCTTTGCTCGACAACCCTTTTGAGGGGTGGTCGAACTCATTTATACACTCATTCATCCATCCACAAGTCAGAATTCAAATCCGAATCAGAGACCGACTCATCCGTGATTCAGTACCCCCAGAGTTATCATTTGTTATGGGAACTTGGAGGACTTTGCAATCACGACCTATTGAATGTGCCCCATCTGCCGTGATCCAACACTGCTGTCTTTGGCCGAGACGAGGACAGAACTCGGGACCTTTCGGTTACAAGACTGGCGCTCTACCAACCAGGCCACCGCTGCCTTACTTCGCATGCTCCAAACAATAGCACTGCTTTCTCGGTCAGCGAATTTGTCTAGTTGCCTTTTTTTTGTTTATATCGCATGTTTTGCTTTTGAATGCATTTTATGGAATCTTCAAACCAACGGCCATTTACAGGGCCAAATCTCACGGTTTAAAATGGCACTAACGATAACAATAATGAAATTAAGCCGCGGTAGCCTGGTTGGTAGAGCTTCAATCTCGCAATTGAAAGGTCGCGGGTTCTTCCCTCGTCTCGGCCAAAGACCACCGTGTTGGCTCATGGCAGTTGGGGCACGTTCAACAAGTCCTCTAAGTTCCCATAACAAATGATACCTCTCAGGGTACTGAATCAGGGATGAGTCTGTCTCTGATTTGGATCTGAATTCTGACTTGCGGATGGTGAATGAGTTCGACAGCCTCCTAAAAAGGGCCGGGTTGTGTGTGTTTGAGCAAAGTGGTCCTTTCAAATGAACGGTGCTCGTTCACAACGAAAGGCGCGCACTTCTGCCTATATTCGAAATCTCTGCTCACTCGGGCTTGGTATGACCAAGTGGCATTGTACAACATAATGAAAGTAATGTATTAGTGCATGATGAAAATTTGAAACCTATCGCTACTTTTGAATGTATGGAATGCAAACAATAGTATTCAAACAAATGGAATTTAAAGTGCCATATTTTAAAATTCCATCGGAAAAAGGAATTTCTGGAGCCTGTGAAGGAGTACAAGTTCCTTGGCAAGGAATGTGATAGAAAACTAATCGAAAATCATAATATTTCCAACACAAACAACAATCCTCTCGCAATTTTTTCTCTCGCAGCAGAATGTTTGGAGTAACCCCCTCACGCTTCTGCGTTTGGCTCGACATTACCTTATCCAAAACAACTTGGCGCGCTCGAAGTTTGAGCATGCGCAGTTTTGTCCATGGCAAATTGTTAAGGGCGTGGACTAAGGTCTAGTCTCACACTCACAACGACCTAATCATGAACAGAGCTTTGGTATAGATTGAGGATAAAATGATTTTTATACCAAGAAAATGTTTCGCTGATTTAACCCTATCTCCACTACAGTGAAGAGGGGAATTACAAGCGAAGTTATGAAGGAGCTAAACTACGACATCTCTGTTTTAGAAGCGTGGGTCAATGAAATTATTTTACGATTACTTTCCAGTAGCGTCAAGTCTACGAAACGATTCTGAACCAAATAAATAATGGAAAGGGGAGATTATTCTTTATTGCTGCACCGAGGTTTGTACGGATAAGACGTTTGTGCTGAATCTTCTGCTAGCCCAACTCCGCAAGGGCCGCAATCTTATACTATAATACGAGGAATGGTTGCCAAGTCGAAAATCGCCCCAGAATTAATAAACTCCGGTAAACTTGGGGGTCTGGAGTTTTTGGCCACGAGGAATCGATTGGCGCCGGTTTTGAAGCGCTACGGTCGAGCAGTTCGGAGTTACAGATAGGATATTTTCAAACTTTATTAGTTCGCCCTAATGGCTACTTAAATTTTCAAGCGGTAACACGTGCTGCCATCTATAGCCAATATGGCGAACTAATAAAGTTTCCAGAAGATGATCCGGAACTGATCTCGAAATGGATGATCCATAACCCGTGTGGTGATATGAATCCAAGCGCTCCGTGCATGGTCAGCAAACATGGAAGAGACCAGTGCAGATGGGGATTTCCAATGGAACATCGAGACATGACATCGCTGGTGTACGATGAAAAGCCGTGGTTTAACCGGTTATCTTTTCACCAATGGTTTCACAAATTTTCTTATGGCATGTATTGTTTTGATAAATCACTATTGAAAATTTAAATCTTTGAGTTAGCTTCAATACCTGTTTTCTCCAAGAGGAGCTCGGTCACCCGCTGGTATAGCTCTAATTGTAGCTTCCGCTGGCATTGCTACAACTTTCCTTAAGGTATCCGACTACGTTCAAAGCAAAATTTCTGAAAAATTGGATTTTTTAAAAAACCATTTATGATTTTTAGATGTAATGTCAATTATAAACTCTATAAATACAAAAAAAATATTTGAAAAGATAATATATTTTGAGAAACAGGTAGTAAATTTTAGTGACATTTAAGCAAAACGGTTAACACTCTACACAACATTGTAATGCAGCCGTCCTATTGTTCTTTGTGCACAAGTTACAGAATACAATGATGAATGAAATGAAACAAAATCTAAGAAAATATTTGAAATACAAAGAATTTATGGGTAAAAATATACGTATATATGCATTTTCTCCATACATTCACAACTTAATTTTTCTAAAAATACCTATAAAGGAAAAGGTATTTCATCAACAATAAAACTTTAGGTTCATTCCATTGCCCATATTATTTAAAACACACGCTGAAATTTTTATGTAAATACCTCTATTAATTTTTGATATATCATGTGAACGGTGGAGATTTTTTATGAACATTAAAGTGTTAAGAAAACTGAAGTTAAAGACAAATTTTAACTGAAAAATATGTGATCCTGGATGATATGTCAGGTCTTTCTTTTCCTAGAAATTATAAATTATTTTGAAAAGAAGAATGTCTGAACTAGAAGAAATAACAATTAAAGATAAAATTCGCCAATGTGGTCGATAACCAGTGTTTTTAACATAGTCAGATACCTTAATGATGGTCGGACTGCACATTCTGTTTTCAAATTGCCGCTTAATTTTGAAAGCGGAGATACCTCAACATGCAACATCACCAAAAACAGCTGTCAGGGAGTCCTTTTGTACCAGTGCATGTTAATAGTATGGGACGAGACAGTATATAGGCGTTAACCCTTCAATAACCTCGTTAGGTTATTTTGATGATTTGGGCTCACAAATTGTCAAAAGATCCCGCTCACTTTGAACCAAAGAACTTCTAACATTTGAAATCTTCAGCAAGGTGCTGCCATCTATTGAATTGAACGCACATTAACTTTTCCCGAGATAAGTCGGGTTTGACAAAGGGATGAAGCCGAAATAAACGTCTCCCGATATATATACGGGTATGACAATACGTTGCACTCAAAAAAAAGTTACCCCGAGTAGCGCTCGGGCGTGATATTTTCGAACACCAATGCTGTGCTTGAGATAGCCTCGGGCATGACAGTCAAAAGGATAAACTACAGCTTGCAGGTCATCCGAAGCAGCCAGGCGGTAATGCGCAGGTGATTTTTGATAGCCATTGCCGACTGCTAACCAGACCATCAGTTCACATACAAATACGTCAAAATTTCTACTCGAACGAAGTCGCGGGTAACAGCCAAAAAAATAAAATAAAACGGCGAAAGAGAGCGTGACCCTTGGTATGTATATGCTTCTCTCCGTATATTTATGAAATTCGCCATATTCGTATCCAATTACATTTCGTATCCAATTTTACTGAAGAGATTTCGTATCCAAAAGAGAAAAAAAGAAAGTATATTATTCCGACAAAATGCAAAAATATTTAGCATTTTTGCTTAATTTTTTTATTTAACATTGTTATTTATTGGCATGAGTTTCCTTTTGGTTTTATCACATTACTTAATTTCTTAAGATTTTAATTCCATGCCTGCTGTTATTTTAGATGTTTTAAATTTAATGATTTAGATTTATTTGCTTCTACAGTACTTACAATGTGAAAAACTAACTGTACTTAGCAATTATCATGAAAAATTGAATGTTTTTAGAATTTTAGCACCTTTTACACAAAATCACCATATATTTTAACGTCAAGAACACCAATTACGTCACTTAGCTCATAGTATCTTTAGTATTATTTCAATGTGCTTGAAATATTTAAATATTTTAGATGTGAATATCCACATTTCTATCGGTGATTAATCATTTTTCTTCAAGAAATGCAATGAACAGATGAACATCTTATAGAGAGATTTTATAATACTACCACATTGAAACGAAGCATTGCCGAGTCTGCATAGTTGAATGGTTATGTCGCTGGACTCATAACCATGAGATCATGTGTTCGAATCCCAGAAGGCTTATCATTTGTTTAAGTGTTTTTCATTTATTTCGTTTTCCAGAAGATTCTGGAATTTTCTTACAGTCTCCAGAAAGGTATTCTGGAACTTTCCCTACCTGTATAAAAGCGGTGGATCTCTCAGTCACAGTGTTCTTAGTTCAGGGTTGAGATAATGAATTGAGTTAACTCTACTTCCTGTGTGTTCTTGAGCTTTATCTACGTGACAATATTTATCATAAATTTTATTTTAAATCAAGTATGTCATTTAAAGTGAATTTATGTGCTCGCAAAATTAGTCCCAAGGTTTATTATTTTAGGATTTGTCTATTCAACTTGATAGTTTAACTTACCAAAATTCTTTATACTTTAAGAACCATTCTCATAACTTAAGAGTTTTCTGGTTCTTCAATTTCAGAGCTTATATTCGTCACATATTTGATGAATATAAAATAACCCACATTGGATATTTTAATACAGGATGCGCCAGAGAAACTTAATTATTTGAAATTTCAATAAAAACAAAAGTACATCGGTTATTGTTTAATTCGTTTTTTTATTTGAGAATACAATAACCCAATTTTTTTTCATACAGTTTAAAAAATGTCACCGGTTAAATGGCGACCTCCATTGCTCATACACTGATTAAGTCGATTTTTGAAGTCCGTGTCCACTCTTTGCACCGTATCAATCGGTGTGTTGGCAATGGAGTGGCGAATGTTATTCTTGATGTGAGCTATGGTCCGTAGTCGATCGACATGAACCAGGGATTTCAAAGTGAGCCTTGTCATTGAAAAATAGACCGCGTCTTCAGGCAGGTTGTCAAGCAGCCTTTCACGTGCATTTTGATTGGCAATAAAATCGCGTTCAGTTCACTCTTGCACAACAGCCAATTAAAAGGGATGAAACGGAAGGTCTTGATGGAGAATTCGTCGAAGAGTGGTGACAGAAATTCCAAGAGCAGCTGCGTGTTTGCGAGCCGAACGCAGAACTGACTGCTTCACTCTTTCGACATTTTCTGGAGTTCAGGTGATCTATTTTTGGGTTCAGTGACACTCCCGAAATGTGTTAACCCACGAGAGAATCGAATTACGGCCCGGAACGGGTCTTTGAGGAGGAATTTCAAAGCGAGCTCAGAAGGCACATATCATAGTAACAAGTGAGTGACCGTTAAAAAAGAAGTTCTCGTCGGCGAAGGCCCGCTATTCTCTAGACCAGAGCATGATGGCAACTGACTAGAGAGAGAAACAAAAACGGGGACTTCCCTTTCAGTAGCACAAATTATCATCCCGCTACCAATCCAACTCACCGCTCGGGAGTTTTCTCAAAAAAGAAAGTTTCTCTGGCCCACCCTGTAATTTAATGACGTTAAACTTCATAATTATTTTTAAAGTGGCCAAAAAATCAAAAAGTAAAGTTGTTCAATAAAATGATCTTGAGTAATATGTGGTGTAGTTTATAAGCAATCATTACCGAATAATATATATCTAAGTCAGAATCTTTTTTTATATTTTATATTTTTATATTAATGCTATTTTTTCAGTTCATTGGCTAATATAACAGACACCAGCGAATTGAATCAGAATTCATATGAAAATCAGACATTTGAGATTCGTACAACACTTTCATCAAAAGGTAAGGTGAATTACAATTAATACTATTGTTAACATTGCAATATAGTTTTGTGCAAAAGTTTGTTTTGTTGCAAAAAATTGCTTTTTTTGCAACAAAAAAAGCAATTTTTTAAAAAATTTCATGCGACAACATACAGGGTGCCCCAAATTAAAGTTACTCTATTCAGAGCTACATACCGCCGTAACTATTTATCCGAAAATTCTGAAATTTTGGGTAAGCATTAATAAAGGAATGGGAAAAACATATTGATAGAAAAAAATTAGTTCCAAATGTTGCCACTAGAGGGCTTATTCATGTAAAATTTGTCTGTACTACATCCAGCGGCTTTACAATCACACCAATCTCTTGATCGAACGCTTTTTATGCAGGAGGATTCGACTACACACACTGCAAATTGGGTAAAAAATATTCTGAAAATTCATTTTACAGAAGAAAAAGTAATAAGCCGCCACTTCAATAATCGATCCCCAGACAATCCGTGCGATTTTTGGCTCTGGGTATATTTGAAAGATCTGGTTGACCGTGACAACCCAAGAACGTTGCCTGATCTTAAAGCCAATATTTGCTACCAAGAGTTCAGTATTTCAACGCAGACAACTACGCTCTACAATTGAACATGCAATTTTCAGATTTCAGACGGTAGCTGACAATGGTGGGCATCATATCGAACATGACTTGGATTGATTCCAAGCTAATGCGTAATTCTTATGATGAAATAGTTGATAATACGCCTTCTAGTGGTGACATTTGGAACTAATTTTTTTTTAGCAAAATGTCTTTACCATATTTTCATTAAGGCGTAACCAAAATTTCAGAATTTTCGGATGAATAGTTATGGGGGTAGGTAGCTCTGAATAAGATAACTTTAATTTGGGACACCCTGTATGTTGTCGCAGTAATCCTCCCTTGTCAAACGGTGCACAATATGTGCATCATAAAAAAACAGTCCGAAGTACAGAAGGCGAACCTTGAAAAAAAAAATGTCAGAAAAGCAAAGAAGGCTTATATTTTTCAAATTTTCCATGTATGTTAAGAGCCATTGATCATGATGGTGGACCTCATATATTGATACTTTTACGTAAGCATAATGCAGTTCACTAACACTAACGCTAATTTCTTATAACGATTACTTCATCTTGCATACAGCCGACCACCCCGCCACCACTGATCGTAGCAGAATCGACAGGATCCTATAGCGGTTACTATTTTTTTTTTCAATGTCAATGATGTTCTATAATGAAAAAGATTTGTTTTTGTGTACTTGAATGACTTTAAAATTTTATGTCATTATTTTAGAAACACTCTGTGTATTTATATTAGCAACTATTTTCTGATATGAATTTCATTAAATTTAAAAATAGGAGTAAAATTTTTTTATCTCACTTGAATTCATTTAAAAACGAGTAGTAATGAATTTTCTCAGAAAATGGAAAAAAAAAACCTTCTGGGCCAATCAGGAGTATATCGGTACTTATTGGACGGATGGTGGAAATTCCCGGTTTCCGGCTTTATCCATTTTGTCATCAAAGTCGGCAAATTTGTCGCCAAGTTTTGAGATCACTGACGCGGGGCCCACTTAGCACACAACAGAGTTGATCGTAAAATGGTCTTTTTTACGATGTCACTATTCGTGATGGACAGCAAATTTAAAGGTTTGTAACATTAAATGAAAGCGATGTATTTTCACATCAATCACAAAATAATGAATTTTTGTCATTACGAAATTTGTGTAATCGGTTTTATTTCGAATTGTGAAAATCTTAATAGATGTAGAATTCTTTAAAAAAAAAAGATATTACATGTACTTATATCACTTTAGAAATATCAGAATCAGTAATATCAGTGTAGAAGTTTTTTTTTAAAAAAGTTATTATATGTACTTATATCACTTTAAAAATATCAGAATTAGAAATATCAGTGTAGAATTAAAAAAAAAAAGATATTATCCGTACTTATATCACTTTAGAAATATCAGTGTAGAATTAAAAAAAAGATATTATCTGTACTTGTATCACTTTATAAATATCAGAATCAGAAATATCATTGTAGAAATTTTTTTAAAAAAAGATATAACTTGTAGTTATATCACTTTAGAAGTATCAGAATCAGAAATATCAGTGTAGAATTTAAAAAAAAAAAGATATTACATGTATTTATATCACTTTAGAAATATCAGAGTCAGAAATATCAGTGTCGAATTTTTTTAAAAACAGATATCTGTAGTTATATCACTTTAGAAATATCAGAATCAGAAATATCAGTATCTATATATATATATGTAATATATATCATAATTAAAAAATATATATGTATGTATTTATATCATTTTAGAAATGTCAGTGTAGATTTTTTTAAAAAAAAACAGATATTATATCTACTTAGATCACTTTAGAAATATCGGAATCAGAAATATAAGTGTAGAATTTTTTTAAAAAAGATATTATCAGTACTTATATTACTTAGAAATATCAGAATCAGGAATATCTGTGTAGAATTTTTTTAAAAAAGATATATGTACTTATCAGAAAACTTATTATGTACTTATCATTAGAAATATCAGTTTAGAATTTCTTTTTTCAAAAAAGATATTATCTGTACTTATATCACTTTAGAAATATCAGAATCCATACTAACTGCAAATGCCACCACCGAGCCTTCTACTGTGGTACCAGAAAGCCCAAAGACTCGACTTCAACAAGGACGACCCCGGCGGCAGAGATTGGGTTACGGTTATTTTCCAGCTAGATATGCCATTCCTACTCTTTTCGACATGTGTCCGCCATTGGCCACCACATGCCCTGTATGCACCAATGAAGGAGTCCAAGTGCCACCGGGTTTCTGCGATTTAGTTGGTAATGACTTCTGCAGTTTAACTACCCATTAGTCAGTAATAATGTCTGAAATGAGTAAATAATGATTGAGATACCTTACACTTCTTTTTAATTCCTACTATATCTATCTATATATATATATGTAATATATCTGTATATATGTAATATTGATTATCTATATCAGCGGTTCTTAACCTATGGGTCGCGAAGCATATTTCTTGGGTCGCGCTGAGTCGAACCAAAAAAGTTAGTAATACACCAAATAATAAGTAATACCAACACCTCCTAGAAGAGTTATTCCCTAATACAATGTTTCGGTTTTACCGCTCTTCGCGAATGGCCTTCCGGAAGTGACGTCCAATTCCTGTCCTGCAGCTTTCTCTTCTAGGAGGTGTTGGTAATACGCACGCCATTGCTTTGCGTGCGCGCAGACTCAGTAAGCTTGCGAACATTTATTATATTATTCTGAAGTTAGATGGCTGTCCCGGGGCAAAGTTGTTCAAAGAGTATTATGATTGCGGACAGAAGTCGAATTTTTTTTGAGAGAAAAGAAACACCCATTAGCATCTGAATTCTCCGAGTTTAAGTGGATTACTCAAGTTGCTTATCTGTCAGATATTTTATTTGAAATAAATAATCTATATACGTCTATGCAGGGACGTAATCATACTACTATTGAATTAACTGAAAAAATTACATGTTTTAAAAATAAACTCAAATTATGGAGAAATAAGGTTGAAGTAAAAAAACTTGCTTCATTCCCGACTCTTAATTTACTTGTTGAAGACAATAATATTGATATCACAGATTTTGAAATACAGAAAATTATTATTAATCATTTAGAAAAACTAATAGCAGACTTTGATCGATATTTCCCTGCAGACGATGTTTTCAAATATAATTGGGTTCGAATGCCATTTAATTTTGATGTAAGTGATTTGCATGAGGAATTTGTTAATATTAATCAATTTCAAGAACAATTCATAGAAATATAAAGTGACCAAGCACTTCGATACAATTTCTACAAAAACACTCAATCTTTATGTGCTTTCTGGTTAAAATTAAAAACCGAAAAGCCAATAATTGTTAAAGAAGCCTTAAAAGTATTATTGCCCTTTTCAACAACATATATGTGTGAGGCTGGTTTTTCGGCTCTGTGTGTAATCAAAAACAATTATCAGAACAAGTTAAATCCTGAAATAGATATAAGGTGCTTCTTGACAAGCATTCAACCGAGGTTTGAAGATCTTTCAAAATGTATTCAAGCACAAGGTTCTCATTAAAACTGTACGGACTTGCATTTAAAATTTAAAAGACTTAACATATGTATTGATATTTCTTTTATTTTTAGGAATAAGTTAAAATGTCAATTATTTTCAAAAAGTTATAAATATATTTTAATTTGGTCAATAAAAATTATTAAAAACACTTGATTATTAATTAAATTTTCCTTGGATCGAAAAGTACTTTTGTTTATCTTTATTATTAAAAAAATAAATAAAAAATTTGTAAGTTAAAAAAAAAATCATCATCGTAGGATTGAAGATTTTTTAAAAATACGCTCTAAAATAAAGCAATGAAAAAATTTTGACATTTTTTTGGGGCGCGACATGAACATATTTCTCAAATTTGGGTCGCGGCTTAAAAAGGTTAAGAACCACTGATCTATATAATGTGACTAAAAAATGTGACTAATGTGTCTTTCAAAATTCATTAAACATAGAAAATATATTTATGCCATAAAATCTTTTAATATAATTGAAAATATAATTTTTGAAATTTAAGATAATGCGAAATTATTTGTACAACAATACTTTTGGTAGTTACTGAGAAAAGCGCTAAAATTTAATTAAAATTTAAAACCCCCAGGGTTGGTCTCCTCAACACTTTCTCGCATAATCTGTCATAAAGTTGTTACTTCTGAGAATGACTTGCATGACATTTAAGTACTATAACTGCAAAATATTAACCTTTAACTTGGATTTAGCTTTTCTACAAAATCTTTTATCTCCTCTGCTTGTTATTTGGAGATGAATCCTTTGTAAATAGATGCAGTTGAGATTAGAATTTTTATTTATTATTATTTTTATTTTAGATAATTATACTATCTCTATAACCATCCCGGACCTATAACCATCGGATGAACGGTTTAGGAAATCATAAGAGACATACAGACAAACATTCAGTTTTATCTATATAGATGAAATGATTTTAATTCAAATTGAATAAAATGAGAAAATAATAACTTCAGACAGAGAGTGCATTGATTAAAATTTTTTCCTTCTTTTTTTTCAGTTGTCAAAGTACTTTCTATATCACCTCCTCAGATAGGTAGGAAGTTTTTAAGTAATTTTATAATTATTTGGTTTCAGAAATGCTAATTTGTAATTTAAATATGCCATTTTATTTTATCATTAAGTAGGAATGCATATCCTTTTATGTAAATTTAACAGTAAAACTGTTTTAGTTGTATTTAATTTAAATGTTTTTTTAACTTTCGTAATTATTTTTATTTATATTTAATCTTATCATTTAAAGCTGCTTTTATACTTTATCAATAGATTTTAAGCTTTATTGATTAATATGCATGAGATTAGTATTGATATAATTTATTTTATCATATAAGATCTAGATTATGAATGCTCGTATATTTTGTATATTGAAGATACATGGTTTTCAAATCCCTTCATTGCATACATCCATTTTTTTTCAATATTAGCATATACATGGGGGCATTTTGAACTCAGACTGACAAGCACTTATTTCTTATCTTATTGTCTATTTGTATAAAAATTAAATATGGATAGTTTCTTTTAGAGCAAAATTTATATAAGCATTATTATTTATAAACAATTATTCATTTTACTCCAAATTCATACCATTAATAATGGGGATGAATCAGTTAGATAATTTTCTTTGAAATGATCTACATTATATTCTACGACTAAATCAGATGGAACTGTTTTGTGTGACTTCAATATAATTGATATTGTTGTGGATTTCCCATCAGTCGGGTTCGTTCACTTATATAGTGGGTGTGAGAAGATTATGAGCACACAATGATCAGTCCTTTAGTAGACGACACAGCGCAGACGACGTTTATTAACAGGACGAAGACAGGACAGCACAAAGAGGAAAAATATTTATAGCAAAGAGACGACAATTATGTACAAACGACAACTATATACAGCCGAGGTGAACACACAGGACAGCACACAGCAGTACTCTACTGCATATAGTAGTTCACAGGCAGAAATTCCGTAGTGACAACGTCCACAGCTCACAAAGCGGCCAGACGGGATTCAACAGGAGAGGGAATCTTTCTGGGATTCTGTCTACACTCGCGTAAGTCTCTCCCGAACAGGCTCAAACTACTCCTCTGCCTCTTCTTGCCTTCGCTACCGAATCACTACTTCGAACAGCGGTACTACTCCTCAGCTCAGGACAGCTTCGTTCCCGACGACGACACAACGGGCTACGACACAGGCTTCGTCACAGAATACGCCATACAACGATCCAGCAGTCCACCTTTCAGGACCTCTCTATTCAGGTCTACTCGGTTGACCACCGCCGTACTTCGTTCAGCTTCCAAGATCTCTAAGTTCATGTCTTCTCGATTCAACTCTGCCGCATTTCTTGTTTTCCCGATTGAACACCCACACTTATTTGTAAAGTGCTTTACAGCTCATTGGGTTTACAGCTAATAACATACATAATTATCACACGTAGCTTTCGTGTTCTTGCTGACAATAGATGTTTATGTAGCTTAGAGTTCTTTAGTTTTTGGTTGAGGAAAAACATTCCTCCCTCAAATACAGATTGAACACGCGCTCCGCAAACTGGCTGTCTTATACATAGCGGCTGAAGGCGGGGCTAAAATCTTCTGGACCAATCAGAAGCATTCTAGCTGTATCTCGGCTCCTAATGGATGGATCGGGAAAATTCTCGATGTTTCGGATATTATCCATTTTGTCGCCAAAGGTGCCAAGTTTGTGGTCAAGCCCTGGGACTTTTGACGTCTCACCTAGGCACTATTCAATACAGATAACTGTAAATCTGTCTTCCTTACAATGGCATTGTTTGAGCGGGAAAGCAAAACTACACTTTCGTAATAATATTTATGTTTAAAACTATTTTTTTTTTCGAATTTGTATGGTACAGTAATCTTTAAATCAAAATGGTACAGTAATCTTTAAATCAAAATTACAAATTAATGTTGCCTTATATGATAGTACTTAGTGGCGTTTTTACATTGATTTTTAAACAAACTGTTACCAATTTGTGCTTAGCAAATCAGATTATGGAATTTTTTCGTTATTTATTATTAGTATGATTGACCCTGAAAATTCACCATTGAAATTTCTGAAAATAGATATTTATTTTTTAATGTTTTTAGATGACAATGGCAGAGTATGCGGAAAATTCGGAATGCTTAAATTGTATGGAAATTACGACGAAAAAGAATTCAGGAGACTGTTGAGATTTTCTGTTTCAGAGACATGTGAATGCCCCGTGAAAGGTCAATTTTTTCCCCATAACTTTTATATTTGCATTTTTCTTCCCTATTTTTCTGTTTTACAATAGAGTTTGTTTTACAGGTGGTTATCTACTCTTTATTATATTTTTCCTTTATTTCCCTAAGTGAGATTTTATGCATGTTAAATTTCGTACTTTTAAATAGCACGTAATGTTAAAAAACATTATTTTAAAAACAAATATTATGCTTAATGTTAAAAAACATTAAAACATATTTGATGCATAATTAATTTATTGAATTTCATAACATTGCAGATCAGAAGAATGATGCTTTTAAGGCTTGAAGATGAATTGTTATAGACCTTTTACAAACTAATTAACTTTCTGAAATTCTTCCTCATTTTTCTTAGTTTTCTGTTTTACAACAGAGTTTGCTTTACAGAGATTTATCTACTCGTTATTATAATTTTCACTTATTTCCCTCAGCAAGATTTTATGCATATTAAATTTCATACTTTTAAATAGCATGTAATGTTACAAAACATTATTTTAAAGACAAATATTATATTTAATGTTAAAAACATTAAAACATAATTTGTCATTATCATAATTAATGTATTGAATTTTAGAACATTGCAGATCAGAAAAACGACGCTTTTAAATCTTGACGAGGAATTGTTATAGACTTTTTACAAACTAATTAATTTTCCGAAATTTATGAAATGGGTCCTCAATATTACTTTAAACTTTATTCCTAAAACTTTAATATTCTGTCAAGAACTATTTATTAATTTTTTAATGATAAATTCGCTAAAATGGAAAATATAACTCAGTAGAATTAACAAGGAAAGACATGCATATTTTTCTTTTCTTTTAAAAGGTTAACATATTATATTCATAATATTATATAATTCATTCCCCTATCATTTTTTAAAATGGTTAAAGATTTCCTGAAAAGTAAATGTTAAACTTTATAAGAAGTAATATAAAATGTTAAACTACTTTAATTAAAATATTCTATTTTTTAATAGTCTAACAATTAATTAATTTTATATTGTTTGAGTTGTTAAACCCATTTATGCCTAAGGTTAAAAAAATCGGTATTTTTGCATGACATTTCTATATGTTAGGTAAAACAAATATAATAAAAATAACTTTTATGTGAGGGGTGCTCCAAAAATGGAACAGTAGGCATAAATGGGTTAAAAATGTTCAATAATTTTCATTAACGATTTACCAGAAAATATATTGGTTCAGTTTCAATTAAATATTTTATGCATAGTTTAATATTCAAGGTTCTTCCAATAAAATATTTTTAAATTCTAAACATGTCAGACATTTAAACCGTATTTTTTTTATTAGGCTTACATTTATGTTACCGATTGTGTACATATGATGTTACAATAATATAAAAATTAAATTGCCCTCTACATCTAACTTC
>JAPMOQ010001087.1:1132433-1147042 GCA_026543055.1 Argiope trifasciata | reverse complement strand
CAAAGGAACTGAGTACGGCTGAAATTTATAGAAACCAAAAGTCTTACTTGAAATATTGAAATACATTTTGTATTGTGAAATTTCAGTCTGTGAGTGGGAACTTCAAAAACATTTTGAGTTTGGAATATCTAATCTTTATTTAAGGTTTTCATTTCCGAAGTACCTGGATATCTTATAAGGAATGTGGATAATTCGAATGTCACGCCCCTGAGATTTCTACCTTTTGTCTTCCAGCAGTCACAAATTATCTATAGATGCCTGTTGTCATTTTGTAACATTTCAGCTGAAGTAGAAACATCAAAACAAATAATACTTTGTGCTACATTGGCTTTAATTCCGAACTATAAGCAAACTTGTCTTGTTCACATAGCAAACTGACGTTTATGTTCTCACAGCCATATATCAAATCAAAGGGAGGATAACAAACTACTCATTAGAAATTGCATTCTCTTCTTTTCATTTTAGTTGATTTTTCATTTTTAAAACTAATTATCTAAAATTTGTGTGAATGATTTACTAAATGCATTTAGAAGATTAATTCATTTTATCTTTAATATTTCGATATTAATCCACTGTTTAGATGAACAACAACAACAAAAATGTCATTGAAGAAAATAACCTTTGATGTGAAAGGAAAAGCAATAAAAACAAACTTAATTAACAATATTTGTGGTAATGGAGGAAATAAAAAAGTGATTGGGTGAGGCATATCGTCATCAAGAATGCACAAAGTACTGCTCCGAAGTATCAGATTGGAAATAAGGTTTCTTGCTGTCTTTTTAAACACGAATCCGAAGTAAAATTCGGGCCACGGTGGTAAGATCTCGGCTCTTGAGAGGTAGGGTTTCAGGTTCGAGACCCGGAGCTGTCGTGTAAAGGCCTTATCACACAGCAAAATATCTTCGGTACGTTCCGTCAACAAACGACAGCGAATTTTGTGTGACGTCACTTCAAAGTTTTACATGATTGGTTGAATTTCGTTTGCGGACAATATTTCCGACGATATTTTGAAACTGGTTAGAAAAAGTTGTTGATTATGAAACTTGCTTGAACGGTTTTTGAGTGTAGAAACGGTAAAATGCTGACGAAATTTCACCGTGTGATAAGGCTTTAAGGGGTCTGTTGCACGTTAAATCTGTCAGTTCCAAACGGCATCCCGCTGGCATAATGTGTAGAAGGTGTAACCATCACAGGGGGTGTATGACTTTTCTGTACATTACACTTTGCGTACGAGTCATAAAACTGTCAATCAATGTTCTTGTTTACAATGCGGTTGTGTTCCTGATAAGGATCAGTTCTAGAAGAGGCTGCAACAATTTAAGCGCTATCTAAAAATGTTAGATTTAGCGAGAGTTAACATGATGTTTAACACAATTTCGAATACTTAATGACGTGTTGTTTAATAAAATTTTGTGCGTTTTATGCTATCTGAATAATTTTCACTTTGTTTTTTATGAAGCATGAATTGCTCTTCAATGAATTTTTTCAAAAATGCCTGATAAAAATCAGTGGTGAATGATATTACTTTTCATATAAATACTATATTCATTTTGAAACAATATTCTAGATTTTAGTAAATCCATAAATACAACGATTTGCATTAAACAAAAGAGTTTT
Organism: Argiope trifasciata; assembly: GCA_026543055.1. NCBI lineage: Eukaryota > Metazoa > Arthropoda > Arachnida > Araneae > Araneidae > Argiope > Argiope trifasciata. Next base: position 1,145,425 of record JAPMOQ010001087.1, on the reverse strand, counting down.
GGTTTCTACAGTTTTTGTTTTATTTCTTCTTGATTCGTTTGTTTAATTCGGTTAGTTCGAACACTGAAATATATGTTATTTAAATACAGGAATTTAGAAAAAAAGTTTTTTCTTATGTATGAAGTACAATTAAATGATGTTAAAAGTATTGAAACAATTTGTAAGATGGGAATAGTTATAAAAACCATTCTTGAAATGATGTAAGTAGTAAGAAAAGCTTCATGAATACGGATGTTAAGTTTCCATGCTATATCTGTTTTAAAAGAATCAGTTTTCAGAGTAGAACACCATTGCAAATGTAAGCTTTTCTGTTTGTCATCATGGATTTAATTTCAAAGCTGTTACATTTTTAAAAATATGTACTCTGATGAAGATAAAATATTTTTTCATTATATAACATTCATTTTATATATGATATTTCATATTGCAAGGACACAGTGCATAAGAACAGTTCAGAAAGAAACAACCTATTGAAACAGAAATGCATTAATATTTTGCTAACTAATCATTTGCATCTGTGAAAATCTGTTAGCTGAATTCATTTTTTTTTTCCTTTTAAATACATTATTTATTAAACCACAACCCAAATTTACTGCTGAAAAAAAAGTTTTTACATTAATAAATTTATCATATATTCTTCAGAAATTTAATTTTTTTAAACGATCGTAATGAATGAAGTTCTGGTAATACACTCTTTAACAGTATACATCTACACTTTTATTATAAATTTTTACTGATTAACTATGCTTTTTGTTTATATTTCAAATTATTTCCAATTTCAAAAGAATTCAGAGCTGTTTTAAACTTTCCAGGTGCCCTGAGTTAATGCAAATCTCGAAGTCCCTTTCTCCCTCCAAATTCTTTATCGATTTTAATTTAATTTTTATCCAGCAGTTTTAAGTAGCAATTTTGAAAAACTTTCTAAGAAGCCCATTTCAATATTTCATTGATAAAAAAAAATGCGCAATCTAAATAAAGTAAAAGAATGAGCCATTTTTTTAAAACTGAAAAGATCCAAAATTTTTAGAATCATAAAATAGCATAAATAATAACTTGTAAATGGTAATCAAGTAATTGTAATGGTAGTTAAGTAAAAGTTCCAAAATTAATTTAATAAGTATTTGCTTTTAACTTGAATAAATTTGAATGCATAGCCGTCTGTCATTAAATGAAAGTATAAAACTAAATAACTTTCTAAAACTGCTAAACGTTTTCAAAAGCTGAGGAGTTCTGTGGCAATTACGAACTTTGACTATTTAATAATCCTACATCCCACCCCAAATTAGAATTCTTTAAATAATCTCTTTCGATTGTTGACATTACAGCTCCGGTATTGTAGATTCAAATCTCTTGGGAATTTACCCATATTTATTGGAAATGGCTTTAAAATTTCGATGTGCCCATTGATTTCGTACGTTCTTAAGCAATTTTTTATTTTCATGAAAACATTGTGCATGTTGCAGACATTTAGATTTAGAAAGAGTCTGGTTATCTCACAATCTGGTTATCTCTCTGAGCCCACAGTTTGAAGAAGTCCAGCCAAGATCAATATAAAATTTCAAGTGCAAATGAATTTAGAACAATAGTTTCTTTATTAAAGAAAATAAAATCAAACTTTTGTTACTGCATTGCAAGAGAAACTCTTGCTGTAACATTAAAGTGGTTTTTCAAGCAATGTTTTTTTCCCCCTTAATTTGCTTTCAACCATATTACAGAATTAATCAAATTACAGAATTCTTATTTCTGTAATTTACTTTCAACTATAATACATGAAACCTCTATTACATATTCAATATATTTCCGTTGTAGAAATTAGTAATTATGTTATTAAAATGAAATAAATTTCCTATTAATATATTGTTAGTGGTTGATGAAAATTGCAGTTTTTTCCACAACAAATTTTTCTTTCAAAAGCCTTATTTGTCTACATTATGTTTGGCACTTGCCCAATTTTCTGTTTTTCTATCCATATTTTATGCACATATTTATTTTTTCAGCTGTATCACAGGCATAATTAGTAATATTTTTAAATTATGGCATTAAAAAATGTCCAACATTGTTTCATTCTGAAGTTTAATCTCATTCGTAAATACAAAAAATATTTCAAGCATACCTAATATTGAAACCTACTCATCAAGGAAAAATATAAATAATCTTATTCTGGCTACTACAATAGGGGGTGGGGAAAGATAAAATTTTTGTAACAATAAGACAGAAAACATCATGAAATATTCGTGAGATCGGTTTCCAATTCCTTTTAAAGAATAAAAAATATTGTTGTAAAACATGTTTAAAATATTTCAAATTCAAAAATTTGTTAAATATAGAAAAAAAGCTACGCGGCAAAAAATTTGGTATCATTAGAAAGATTATTTTTTGAAAATACCTCCGACAATCACTTTCCCATAATCCAAACTATACATTTGCCAAATCTGTTAGGCAGACGGTCTGGCTTACACAGAGACAACATATAAACACTGAAACAAACGGCTTTTTCCTTTTGTTTGAGCATCAAAATTTAGTTGAAATACGAATATATTTTCCCGCAAAATAGTCTTGCCAACAGATAACATGTTTTTAGCAAACCCAGACTAATCACTCCCTAGCCCCCCCTTTTTTTTAAAGAGCTACGCATGATTTATTGGCCATTCATGATCCGTACGCAAATGTCTCACTACCATCTCAAGTGTCCTCCTCCACATCTGACCGCAGTTCAATATTAGAAGGTCAGTCCCAAAATAGTCCTAATGTTGCTTTACAACGGGACGTTAATATAAGTAAACTAAACCAAAGTAGAATTCATTCGAAAGGTAACTTGTCTCCGGGGTTAACCTGGAACGAAATATTGCAAATGCTTTGATTAATGGCACTACACTGGATATCCAAAATGTAGTATGTTATTAATGTAGTAAGTGTAGTAAGATAAAAGTTAGTAAGTTAAATGTAGTAAGATACAAATTTCGGTGTTGTTGTTGGTTTGGATGAAGCGGTCTATAGTTTTAAGAATCAGTGGAACTGTTCGGTAACGAATCCCTCTTACTGTCTCCTTCTTTGAAAGTAAATGATAAGGCTTACAAGGGCTTAAACCCTGTTGGAGCATCTCCCAAAAAATGGCTGTCACTGGTTATTCCTGGACTATTTACATTATTCTTAAAGGGATAGACTACTCGATCCGAATCATCAACAAAATTGATCCTGCTTCTGATATTTTTTGATTCCCACAAGTGGTGCATAATGCTAGTGACTGCATCGAAGAACTATAAATGTTTCAAACTGGTATCAGTATTTTTTAAATTCCAAATCCTCATAGATCGTCGGAGGAGAAAATAGACCAGGACACAAAGTGCCAATTTTAAATTTTAATGAAATCGAAGAGGGAAATTATCGAAAGCGATCAAATAACGTTTATGATATGAGTGTGAACAAAGATCTGCATTCAGTATACATGTTATAAAGAATATGCAAAGTTTTACTATAATCATGACTAAATAACTAATTTCTGAACTATTATAGATTAAGCATACATTTTCAATTGGGAAAATGTTTTAACTGAAGTATTATTAACTGAAGAACCATTTTAAATGTTTTTTGCAGCTGAATTCTACTGTCTCAAAAACTATTAATAAGAGGTCATAGGCAAATTGTAGTTATGCATTATTATTTAAAATATTAGACTTTTAAATTTCTGTCGATTGTTTAACAGGAGTATTACTACTGCTTCAAAAACTAATTTTTAATGTTAAAAGTATTTTCATTGAAGAGATCTATAATGTTTTTGTCCTTCATACAATTTTTTAATTTTTTAATTTTTTATTTTCCTCTTTATTGAGACAGCTTAACTCCTGCACATGCCTCCTAAAATCTTTGTTAAATTTTTTTTATGATGAATTGATTTTTTAAAATACGAAAACATCAAAATTTTGATAGTTATTTAATTTATGAAATTAAATATGATAAATATACTTTCCAGTGATTATTCAAACTAATCGGAAAATCTTAAGCATTTTTGCCATCGATGTACACTTGTAAGTCTACTTTACTCTTAATTTTAGAGGCAAGTAGAGGCTTAATGTTATCTTACATGATAATTGTTTTAGTAATTTTTAGCAAAAATTAATGATATTTAAAAATTAAAAATAAGAGCTTAAATTAAAAACAAAATAATAAAATATTAATTAAAAAATTAAACTGAATTTTGTCCTCTGTTTTGTATTTAAAGGAATGATCCCGAAATGTATCATATTGGAAGAAAAAAACCCCCTTGTTTTAGCCTATTGTAATTTTATTAATTACATCGCCTCCAGTTATTTGCTCGGTAAAAAATTTAAAGTTAAAACTTTTAAGAGTTCAATGCACTAAAGTGAAATCGATTAATGTGAAAGATTAAAAAACAATTGAACGATTCGTGTTTGAACAAAAAACATACTGTTCTTAAAGCATTTGTTCATGATCCAGAATTTTAATAGGAATTAAAAATGACCCTTTTTTTTCCCTTTAAAAAATTCAGTTACGTTAACGTCCCGTTGCTATTGTTGTGGACACTTCTATAAACTAATAATGAGGAAAAAAAATGTGTTTCAAGAGTAGAAAGAACATTTAATCTTATCGAAATACAATATGAAGGCATCATTTCTGTAAGACGATGTTTCCCCCCCAAAATTTTTTGCCAACAGTTTTAAATATATATATTTGAGAATTTTAGGAATATTCAACAATTTAATAATATAATAAATATTTGAAAGTAATATTAGCAAGTTGTTAATTTGTTTTTATTTCAATATTTTTATCGTGTACTGCCGAGGATTGAAAGCAAGATGTATACCAAAGGATTTGGACTCAAGGGTGGTCGATATATATATTTAATGATATTTTAAAATCTAAAATGAATCTTAATTAATTTCTTAAATTTTATCTGAATTTGACCCATATTAACTTAATACTAAATTATGCTCTCATTTCTTCATACATTTGTATTTAATTAAGGCTACGTGAGCTCTGTAAAACTACATTAATCAGCACTTCCATACGCTCCAAGCGAAGAGATAAAAATCTGTTAGACTACGCAAATTCTTTTAAAAGATATTTATAATTCTCTTTCCTGAGTTCGTGTAAAGAATCCCTATCAAAATCTCATTGTAAAAACAACGGCAGGGAAAATTTAGCTCTTGTATCGCTTGTGAAAGGACGCCAGTGCCGTCGTCACTTCTTAATGCATAAATTATGCCTCCTCCCGGAATGAAATAAATCGAATTTAAAAGTTCAAAAGAACTCAATTTCCTCCCAGAATGGAATAAATAGAGTTCAAAATTCACTTCTCTCTTCGACCACGCTATTGCTGAAAAAGATATGAATTTTTACATTATATATAAGTAATGATATTTTAAAATCTAATTAAAATCCTAATCAATTTCCTACTTTGTATCTTAATTTAGCCTATACAAAATTCATTTTAAAATCTTCTCTTATTTCCTGACTCGATTACCATTTTTCTTTCTTTTTTTCTTCTTCTTTGATCAATTCTACACGTTCTTTATAGAACTGCTGAATTTTGTAGGTTCTCACGCTCTGAGCGAAGGGATGAAAAGGCTTAGTTATTAAAACTTTCTTTGAAAGGCACCTAAAATTCCCTTGCCCAAATCGACATGTATCAAAGAAATCCTTATCAAAATCTCATAGTAAAACTACTGAAGAGAAAGGTTGTGGGCTCTTCTGCTGCGATGTAGAGTAACGTATTACTTGCCACTTATTTCTTGTACGTAAATTTTAAAATACACACATACACACTGCTAAAATACACACACACACACACTTTTCAATTTTTTTTAACTTCATTTTATTTCCATCTCGTGAGACAAGAAGCATTCCTGGGAATATATACCGTGAGATTTTAATAGGGATTTCCAAATCGTATCAATCACAAGCAAGGGAATTGCAGGGATCTTTTATAAGAATTTGTTTAAATCAATAATATTTTGTCCCTTCACTCGCAATACGGGAATTTGTCGGCTTTTAGCCGAATCAGCAATTTTAGAACTCGTGTTGAATAAATTGAATAGAAAAGGTGGAATGGGATCAGGAAACAAGAGAATATTTTACAATGAAGTTAACAGGGGCTAAATTAAACTGCAATTTAGAAACTAATTAAGTTTAAATTAAAATGTAAAATATCATTACACACACACGCTTATATATATACTAATGATAATACTAAGTACTAATATACTCTAAGTACTAGTTGTATATAGTAATGCACGATACTACTAACAATATATATTAGTATCGTGATAAATTATTTTCATTTAAACTGATTTAAAAGCCTACTATAATATTAAAGGTGATCAGATATTTATCTTTTCAGAGTCTAGGAAGGAGATCTATCAATGCAAGAAAAATTCATGAAGATGTCATTTCAAATATTAGAGAGCCTGATTAGCTTTTCTTTTCAAACAGTATATTAATAATCATTATGTGTGATTAAAGATCAGTTCAGACCTCTATTCCCTTGCATTCGTTAGCCCATTTCCGGGGCAAAAATCGACCATTCCCAATCAAGGGCATGGCGAGCATCTTACTCTTGGGGCGGAATCGCCAGAAAAAAAAAGGTAGATTCTAATAATGAAAGTTGTCGATTAAAGAAAAATTTATATACTAATAATTTACAAAAATGCGCACAGTCTGAAATAAGACAGTATAAGTGAAATAATATAATTTTCATAAATAAAATAATCTCTTATTGGCATCATTTTTAATTGAATATTGTATTTGCTGTATCATTTAAAGTTAGAGAGCGTCAAGATTAATGAGAGAGCAGATAAACAAAAAAATGGAAAAGTGTTATGAAAAACAAGCAATTTTCGAGGTAAAACATACGGTTGAGCGAACAGAAAGGGTGGGTTGTGGAGAATGTTTTGAAGCTCTGCAGAACCGCTGAATGCAAAAACAGTAATTAGCTTAAAAATTTATAAGCAACCAACTATAATTTGTTGAAAAAACTATTTTTTAATGTTCGTTATTTAAAGATTTTTTGTGGGGGGGAACATATTTCTATAATTTTTGATTCCATATATTCATTTAATCAGAGTGATATTTTCTGATCTGTTTAAAAGTTATCCAACTTTTGATTTACTGTAAATAATTCATAATTTAAATTTCAGTTCTGTTATTGACTCAAAAGCTTTCTATTTAAAAAAATACCAAAAGCGTTCAATGATATTAGAATTTTTTTGAAGAACTGACTTTTGATTTTAATTAGTCGATTAAATTTGAAGCATTTTTTCATAATTAAATTGTACAGAACACAATAAAAATCATTAAAAAGTTAAAGCTAATTAGAGAGAAATTGCATATGACCTTTCTGTTAATGGAAATGAAATTCACGAATGATATTGTTGGAAACATAGTACAGTAAAAGCTCCTTATTCGCGCTTCCTTCATTCGCGTTTTCACTATTCGCGGATTTAAAAAATGCGACCCGATTCCTATATTAGCGGCTGAAAATTTCTTTTTTTACGGATTTACTAAGTACATACATAATAATAAAAGGATTCCAACCCAATATCCTTTGTAAATGCCGTCAAATGGGCTAATAAAAAAAGTAAAATAGATCTTATTATAACTTTGCCTAAAGTATGTTGTTAAATGATATCGCCGAGGGCTTTGACATAAGCCGCCTTCACCGCAATCGATGTTTTTGAGAATATAAACAATCAGAATGAGAGCAATCTTATTACTCAATCAATAAAGTATATTTTTAAATGTTACTGTTCCGTTCTATGGTAAAAGCCGCTTTGCGTGTTTTGTTTCATCTTTTCGTTACAAAAAATGTGATCAAGCAATACGTTTCTACTGCTCTTTTTATAATTTATAATGTCAACTAAAAAATGAGAAACGGGTTTCGACACGAAAAAAATCTGTGTTACCGCTTAAAGTGAAAATAGAAATACTTGATCGTTTACGCCTTGGAGAGTCATTTGCATCCATATCACGCTCATTCAATGTCAACGAATCAACTGTACGATCAATAAAAAAAATCCGAAGATAAAATAAGGTCGTCAGTAGCTTCAACTTCACTGTCAGCGAAAATTGTTCGTGATCCAGCGATAGAAAAAATGGAAGTGGCGTTGTTATTATGGATCGAAGACTACGACCAGAAAAGGGTGCCCCTGAGTGGTCCAATGGTCCGGGAGAAGGTAAGGCGTCTTTACGCCCATTTTAAAGAACCTGATGGTAGTTGTAGAGGTGAATGTACTGATGGAGGATTTCAAGCATCGGAAGGTTAGTTCAATAAATTTAAGGGAGACAATCATTACATAACATTAAAATCGTTGGAGAAGCAGCATCTGCAACACTGCTGAGGCAGAACGATATCCAGAAGAATTTGCAAACCTAGTAGCTGATGGAGTATACAAACCTGTGCAATTATTTAATGCCGACGAAACCGCACTGTTTTAGAAGAGAGTGTCAAACAAAACATTCATTTCTAAAAGTGAAAAGTCTAGATTTAAGGCAGAAAAGGATAAAGATACACTGCTGCTATGTTCTAATGCATCTGGAGATTGTTTCGTTAAGCCATTGATGCTTTACAGATCGTTTAATCCTCGGGCTTTAAAAAATCAAAACAAGTACAACCTGCCAATGTTTTGGCGTGCTAGTAAGAAAGAGTGGGTTACCAGCGCTATTTTTTGTGACTGGTTCTGGAATTGTTTTGTTTTTGAAGTTGAAACTTATTTTTAAAAACCGAATTTAGACTTTATAGCACTTCTAGTTTTGGACAATGCACCAGGCCATCCTCGCGAACTTGAAACTATTCATCCAAATATAAAAGTGACATTTTTACCTCCCAACACGACGGCTTTGCTTCAACCTATGGGCCAAGCAATAATTAAGGCCTTTAAGCTCTATTACATTAGACGAAACTTCAAGATCATGTTGGATAATATGGAATGTAATCCTGATATTAATGTTATGGAATGCTGGAAGAAATTTGACAGAGCAAAATGCATCGTAAACATAAAAGAATCATTGGAAGAACTGAAGCCACAAACATTGAAGTCATGCTTGAAAAAACAGTGGCCTGCTCTGACTGCGGAAAATGTCGAAGAATCTGTGCAAGTTCAAACTTTGACTGCAAACAGCCGAAATCGTGAATGGAATAGGACGAGATGGGTTCGAACAGATAGAATCAAGTGACATTCAGGAATTGCTTGGAGCAAATGTTAAATTCACAGCTCATTGAAGAAGAGGCTTCAACAAGCACTGGAAGCGTGGCATTTAATTTGAAAAATCTTAGTGAAGGTTTAGGAATGGCAAATGAGCTTTGCGATTTCTTTATGAACGTCTATGGAACGAAGTCTTATTTTTCAAAAGGCAAATTGCTAATGCGACTCCTGCATATCAGTCTGAATCGAAGGAGCTTTTAAAAACTGCCAAACAAGAGAAAATTACAAAATTCTTTAAACCATTGCCTAAGCCTTAAGAGAATTAATCAAAATGTCCAAAAACTTCAATTAAATTGATTTTTTTATAGATTTGTTTTTTATTTTTTATTTTGTCACCTAGGAACGTATCCCCTATAATCCCATGTAAATTACCATTCCGTATTCGCGGTTTCTGTATTTGCGGCATTTTTATGGAACATATACCCCGCTAATAAAGAGCTTTTACTGTATTTAATTTTGGTACAAAAACAGTAATTATACTTTAGCAATGGATTTATTACATGATAATCTTGATGATTTAATTATTAGTCATTAATTAAAATACTACAAGAATTATTATTATGTTTTGTCTCTAATCAAAATATTGATCGATTTAAAATAAAATTGTGAAAATAGAAATGACTTTCATATTTTTAAAGGGATTTATTTACTTTATTATAATCAAACTTATATAATAAAAGCATTATATTCTGTTCAAAAAATTGCTTAAGTTCGGTTATTCGATAACTTAAGCTTTAACTTAGACAATTCTTTGTTGAAGTAATTCAGTACAAATTGCGGTTATAGAAAATTTCAACTTTGCAAAAATAGTAGAAATATTTTTATTGCTTTTTTAAAAGTAGAAAATATCAAAAGTTTTGAGACAAAATAAAAGCTTGAGGTGTTGCAAGAAATACTCTATTTGGAATTTTAATTCTTTTTTAGGACTGAATTTCTGTACCGTGTAGTTTTCAGATTTTCAAGCTGTTGCATTCTTTTTTTATATTCAGATTTTTGATAACTAAAACTATTTTCTACTTTCATTACTTTAATGAAGTCAGATTAAAAAAAATTATTTCTTAATTTATTTCATAATTCATTTTGTAATTATTATGAAATCTTTCAATTAATCCGTTTTCAGTATATGATACCACATGTAATAAAAAAAAATAAAATTAAAATTAATCAATTAATATATGGTTAAGTATTAAAAATATTATAATATTGTATTGCTCGGGAACAACGACTATATAAAATTTCGTCGTTATATAAAATTTCATTAAGAAGTGTTGAAACATCCTTTACGAAATTACTTCGTTAAAAACATGTTTTTTACAAACTTGAAATAAGTTGTAAAATCTCACTTTAGAATAACAGTTCCAATCTTGCTCTAAATATCCTAAGTTCTGGGTTATTTTGTCTATCAATATTATTGTAACAGACGAATTAAACTTAACTAACCTAACTTGACCTAAATATTCCTAGCAGCTTGAAGTAATAGTTTTGTATGAAGCAGATTACTGTCAAACTCTAACAGAATACATACTAATCTCTCTAAACTTGACTTAGTCTTGCATGAATAATTTTTTAATAGATGGCTTGATTAAATCACCAGTGCAGCAAAACCAACGATAAAATATTTCTTCCCTTAATGCCTTTGTTTTTACGAGAAATTTCAAAATATGAGGAACTAAAATCAGATGTTAACAACGAAAATGGTATCTTGACGGTAAAACATTTTCTCAACAAAGTGTCAAGTAAATAAAAATTCATAGACACTGAATTTTCCAAAGTAATTTATGATTTTGGAAGGAAGTTGAAAAAGACACATCAGAAAATCTTTCCTACCCAAATTCGATAAATAGTTGTATATCGCAAACCAGGCTACAATATATTCTTATTCATCATACATGTGGTTCCCACACATATCACTCCTGATATGAAAACTGTAAAATAGGCAGATGGACCTGTAAACGCTGTCCATGCGTTAAATGTTCACTAACAGAGACGGCGCAAACATCTCACTTATATTCCGGCGGGGTGGATGATGAGACAATAGAGATACTGACTGTAAATGCTGTCCTCCCATTGAAGTTAATGATGATCAAATGATGGCAAAATTCGATTTGGATTATCATATATCAGAAAATGCGATAGCAGAATGTACAGAGATTGCATAATCAGTACATGGAATTGTAGAAAGATTGCAGAATCAGTATGCACAGTTATACGTTCCAAATGTCTTGAAAAAGATCCGTATTTAAAATTAATAAATTGTGATGACAAATAAATTGTATTATCCATCCATATCATCCATTCAGGATGGACCAAGCATTTCACTTTGGAATGAACATGAAACAGTAAAACATTATCTCTAATACTGAATGTTGCCAATTTTAAAAAATATTTTCGTAATAGGTAATTTTTAAAAAATGGCCATTTTGTGAGGTATAATGCTATTTTCGATTGACTTTATTTCTAATAGAAAACTAGAAAATTATATTAAGTACAAAGTCTATTACTATAAATATATAAAATTAAAAAATTAAAAAAGTAATGAGTTCAAAATATTCATGAATGGTTGGAAAAAAGAAACCCCTCAAAAACTCTATTAAGATAGAAATTATATTTATGAATAATAATTGATTTTGTGGAGTTTTTTTTAAACAATTTTATTGGATTAAAGATTTACTTTACGGAACTTAAATTGAAATCTTTTGTTTACATTATGATTGTCATATCTATCGTTATGCCTTTTAAGAAATGGGCAAAATTAATTCATGTTCATCACTTATTTTCGTTTGAATACGGTTGGAAACTAAATTAAATTATCTTTACAAATCTCTGAAAATTAAGGTAATGTTACAATCTTGCGCGCAATTTTGAAGATAGAATATATTGTTATCTTAATATTACTTTTGAATTATCGGCTGAATTCAAATATTTTTTTACGGAATTTATAGCATTTGTAACTCAACATGCAGGTCTTGAAGAATAATTGGGAATAAGGAGTAATTGAGGCAGATTATAGCATGCATTGGTGAAGCTTTAGCGAATTGAAGAACATTCGCCTTCTTCGAAGCTCTCTAGAAGACACTTTATTGCTTTCTTCAGTATTGCATTCTAACATTTGTTTATTTTAGATACAAATATGTTTAAAAAAATAACTGAAACTAAAGCTATTTTAAGTATCATTAGTCATCCCTTACATCGGATATTACAAAGTAAGATGCAAATTAAAATTTTTCTTGGATTTTCAGAATATAACAGTTATAAGAAATATTAAATTTCTTTTGAGGAACATGATATGTTTCTCAATTATGCCGGATAATTTTCATCATGAAGTAATTAGGATACGGTGAAGAAACCTTGTATTTTATTCATGCATTAGGTAGGAATTGATGTCCAGTCTATCAATGCGGTGTCATCCCATCCTGTCAATATTGTTCATTATTTTATGGCAAATTAAAACTTAAAGAGTATCTGTGTAATCTATATACATATTACCTTTCACGAATGGAAGTTGGTTATTAATAAAGATTTTATGCTACCTGACGCAGAGCAAATAAAAACGAGTAAAATGATACCAAAAAAAGAAAGAAAAAATTGATGCTGAATGAGGAGTAGGAAGATAATGACTTTTAATTTTTTCACTAAGAAGCGGTGGTTGAGGAGATGAGATAAAAAAACTCATGCAATCAATTTTTCAATATATGTATATATTTGGATCAATTATGATGAAAGTATCAGAATGGCGAACTGTTTTTTTTTTTTTGTAAATCAGAAGAATTAGTT
>JAPMOQ010001087.1:1078272-1132033 GCA_026543055.1 Argiope trifasciata | reverse complement strand
TGCAAGACGTGATGTCGAATTTCATTGTTCGATTACGCCACCTCATTGTTTCGAATGGTGAACATTTTGAAAAAATTGTATTTTGATTGCAAGGACTGCATCACTTTATTATTTTTTTAAGACTCCTTTCAGAGAAAGAATTTCAGGGCAGAGCGCCATCTGTTAACGATTTTTGTAACTAAATTTTCTAACTTTTGTACACTATTTTTACAGTTTTGCTAATAAACGTAGTGTACCGCATAACTCTATCGATCTTTTTTGTAGAGATATTTAATTTTGAAATCAGGGCTTATTCGCTGATTACCCTGCATGAGGTTATAATCATGATGTTTCTAAAGAGTATGATGAATTTTGCAACTCTTTCTCTAATATATTATACTTAAAATTAATTTTATAGACTGGAATGTTTAAGGTCACGGGAAAAATTCTTTTAAAATTTGACACAAACTAGATTTCAAATGATAGATTTTATATATATATATAAATCGCTACTAAAACTTTCTGTGATCTTTCGAGTAAATTAAGGGAATTAAAAATGATTATCTTATGATCACTGAACTTATATTTTAAAATAATAAACCTAACTCAGAAATGAATAATTTATATACTGAATTAACAAAAATACATTTGAATCATAGACAAAACCTTATTAATTTTGTAAGAAATTCAAAAGATCAGAGGAAAAAAAAATTTGAATTACCACTGAATTCATGTTAAAAGCGATGCAATTAGCAAAGTATCACTGTAAATCGAATTCTTTGAATAATTTCTTGGAACGGAAAATTACCTGGGCAGTATTTTAACATTTTGGAAAGATAGTCCCAATAAAAATTTTGTTTTCTGACATCAAATAAGCATTTGTTCATCGAAGCACTACCCAAAGTATCAGTAGCTTTTCTCACATATTTTGGCATCTTCTTGTGTTAACATGCTCATTGTGTCCGCAACTTGCATCAACTTAAATTGACTAACCGAAAATTTGTTCTGTTCTTCTTATTTAGATATTTATATGATTCGAAAAATTGGTATAATCGGAAGATAATAAAAACGATATTTGTTTACTGAAAGCTACTAATGACTTGTTAAAAAAAATATCGGCTGATTTTTCTCAACCAATATTAGTTTCACGACAAGACTGCAAATTATTATAGAATTCTTTACCATTTAATTGTTCATCTCATCATTATCATCATTTACGTATTAACCGCATTTTTTTATGTTTTCTGATACATGCAGACTCTTAATAATTGGCATATCTTTAATACAGTAATATGAACTGTCTGCTCATCTACACAAAAATAACTTCCACATAAAATTCCATTCACGAGTAAAAAGTTGATGCTGATGAATACGATTACTGCCTTCACATTACGCAGAATCGTTGGTATATCACCTTCTAGGAAGTTTAGGTAGCTGTCAAAAATCCTTATCACACGGGGAAATTTCACCAGCACTTTTCCGTTTCTACCCTCAAAAATCGGCCAAGCAAGTTTCATAATCGACAACTTTTTCTAACCAGCTTGAAAATGTCGTCGGAAATATTTTCCGCAAACGAAATTTAACCAATCATATGAAACTTTGAAGTGACGTCATTTTCGCTGTCGTTTGCTGACGGAAAGTGCCGAAGATATTTTGCCGTGTGTTAAGGCCTTAATGACACTTCGTAATGGGGGAGAGTGCAAAAAGGGCGATTAAAAATATTTTTGGTCTAATTATCAAATGAATAAATTTGTAAAATGCAAACTCTTTGAATTATAAAACATTAGCATGATTTCTACTCTTTTTGAAATATTATATTATTGGTCAAGTTTTCTATCTATTCTATTAAGTTCGCTTAGTTCTTACAATAGCTATAAACATCGAGCATCTTCTTAAATATATTTACGAACAGGAGTGAAGTGATCACATGACCTAATAAAAAATTAAAGCTCACACATTTCAATGAAGTTAATAAAATTAAAAAAATAATGTATGTATGTAAACAATGAAAATACTATGAATTTTTAAACTTCTCTTCATTCCATCACAGGAGGCATAATTTATATATAATCAAGAAGCGACGAAATACATCAATCTACGTCATAACACAAGAGCAAACGAAATATTTATCCTCATAATTATATACCGTGTGATTCCCACACAGATTTCTTTATACTTGTCGATTTAGGGAAATAAGTTATAGGAATTATTTAAAAGAATTTGTTTTGATTGACAAATTTTTATCCCTTCACTTGGAGTGTGAGAACTTGTCGATTTCAGCAATTTTACAGAGCTTCTGTTGCATTAATTAAATTTTTAAAAAAAAGGTGGAACTGGATTAAGAAGACATTTTAGAATGAAGTTAACATGGACTAAATTAAAACGAAAATTAGGAATTTTAAATTTTAGATTTAGAGAGATCATTACACAAACACATATATATTTCCCTTCCGCCAAGTCAGGCCACACTGTCCTGGTGATAAGGTCTCGGCTTCGGAACCGGAGGGTTTCAGGTTCGAGACTCAATTCCACCGAAGAACGGTCGTGTGTGTGTGTGGGGGGGGTCTCTTGCACGTTAAATCTGTTAGGCCAAACGTCCTCCAGCTGGTGTGGCGTGGTGTGGAGAGGGGGTTGCTAGTTCAGGTGTCGTTCTCGTCATCTGACCTTGGTTCAAAATGACGAGGTTCGTCCCAGAATAGCCCTCGTGTTGCTTTAAACGGGACCTTAATGTAACTAAACTAAATTTTCTGCCACGTCGTTGCCATTTTGGTGAAAAATAAATGCACCTAATTTGCTTAACTATGATATTTTATTAAATGATTTAATCCTTTTTATTTCATTTTATACTAAGTGAAAGCGAGAGACGTGGCACCTTTTTCTAGTTACAGATATTAAAATATTCAAGTAAATGATACAGAAAAAGCATTGTCAGAATTCATTGTTTCCAAAGTTTTACCAGTATGAAAGTTAATACCTAAGTTTAAATAGTTTAGTTACATTAGCGTCCCGTTTAAAGTAATACTAGTGCTGTTTTGGGACTGACCTCGTTCTATTTGAAACGCTGTCAGATGACGAAGACGACATCTTAACTGGCACCCCCTCTCTTCAAATTTCCACTCCACACTAGCCAGACGCACTTAATGTGCATCAGACCCGCTTACACAGTTGCGCTTCGGTGAAGTCGGATTTCGAACCTGAATACCCTCTGGCGCCGAAATCTTGCTATCAAGCCACGGCGGTATGTTAATACCTATGAAAAAGTAGGGAAAAGAAGATTAACGGTATTTTAAATATTGCAATCATGCGAAAGTATGCTGTTTTAACTCTATATGTTTTTTTTTTCTTTTGCCTTTCTATCTTTTCTTTACCTACCTTGCTATCGTTATTTTTCTTTATTTCTATTTCTATTTCTATTTTTATTTTCAAACAGGAGGAAAAATCGATAGAGCATCTACATAACGTTTTTATTACAAAAGTTCAGATTCTGAAAACATTTCTCTTTAATTTCCTGTTTTCATACAAGTATTATTTATTTGCTGATCGTCGCTTAATAGAAGCAAATCATATTTACATATGTAATCACACGCCGCATTTTTCGAGCATAAATAGAAAAATAGAAAGATGCAAATCGATAAATAACTTTAGGGAAAAAAGTCAGAATGGAATTCGAAAGGAAGCAGATACATTTTGTCATGTTTTCAGCAAAGAATAATATGTTTGTTAACCAAAAATTCAAAGATATCAAGAATCGAAAATTCACGATTTGTCCTCTAATCGTTCAAAGAACTGAAATCCTAAAAGGAAATTATGGATTATTTTTACATACTTTAAATTGCTATTTTGCTCCATAAACAGTTAGATCATTTGAATAAACACTTGCATGCATCCAATTGTTTAAGGGAAGCTGATTTTTATATAATAAACTTTACGCCAGTAATTTTGTCCATCAACCGTAACGCTCCAATTTTATCCTTCTCTACCCAGTCACCTTGTTTCCCAAACAGTTGACGTTTTCGGACTGCTTTGTTACATATTCGCTCTTCCTGATCGTCAACTGTTCATGAGGTAGTACTGTAATCGGTGATTCGGACGTTGATCTTGTAAGCTTATGTGACTCATCTAATACTAAATACTCACAAATATCTACATTGGCATTTGACGCTAGCTGTCATATGTCCGTTTCCCTAGGAAGTGCCGAAAGGTCGGTGTCCATTTACGGTCACATTTAGTTGTGATGATTGAATTAAGGTTCCAGCATATTTTCTAGCGAAAAACTAACGTAGTTTGTCTAAAAAATTCTATTTATTAAAAGTTGGTGCTGATGTAATTTTGTTTTACAACAGTATGTTCTTGAATGGTAAGTGGCATTTTATTATTTATATGGGAACATTTCGTTAAAAGATCTTCATTGATTTATGGAAACTTAAGATGAAAATACTTATGTTAATTTCTATTGAATGGGAAGATTTTCTAACAAGTATTCATTGATTTCTAGCAACTTCAAATGAAACTATATTTATAGTTTCTATAAATAGTGGAAATGATGGATGGGATGATTTCTCTAGAAGATTTTTCTCTTTGAAGATTTTTACCAATGTAAAATAAAACAATATTTTGTTTTTTCTTTTTGTTTAATTTTCTGTAAAATGACAGGGTTTATCTAATCGATCTTCATCGAATTTTTACACCTTAAGATAAAACTGTTTTAATTAATTTTTTGAAGTAAAACCATTCTCTGATAAATCAATGAACACTGGTGACTTAATATGAAACTATACATTTAAAAATTTCCGTAAACTAGTGAAATTTCTCAAACAGATATTCGTTGACTTAAGACAGTGTAAAATTGTTAATTGAAGGAATAAAATACTTATTTAGGTAGAAGGATTTTCCTATAGCAAATTTATCTACGATCTTTCGAAATTGAAACTAAAAATAGAATGCAAGATAAATTGATTGTAAGATGCCTTTGCGTTAAAGTTTGCATAATGGGCATGATTTCTTCATAAACGTTTAATCTTTTTCTTGTGATTGAAATGGGGCAATTTTTAATACTTAAGATAGATTTTTATTTAAACATATATTTTCCAAAAAAAAATGAAGGACTTGTCTGTTCCAAAATTATTTTTGAATTTTCAAGATTGGGAAATAATATAAGAATGAAAATTAATTTATTTCACTCTGAATTATATATTTATCCATTGTTTTCATAAAGTATCAGAATAGAAATCTGTCTTAGATAATTGTATCGTTTTTGTGGTACATCCTGACAAGTTTATGTTTTTTGTAGTTGAATAATGGTTTTGCTTTTTCGTCTACGAAGTATGTCAAAAAGAAAATACTGTATTCTTCAAAAAATTCAAACTCGAGTTTTCGACAAATCACCAAATTTCAGATATTTCTGATACCAAAAAACTTATATTTTGAATTATTTTTGTCTGTGAACAAGATAACTCAAAATGCTTTGAGCTAGACGAGTAAAATTTAGCGCATGGTTTTTATAAGTAATTTGTAGATTTCTCTGAAATTTTGAAGAACTGCATTCAGAAGCTGCTGTCTGACTATTCCAATATAAGTGATAAAGCAAAGAGAACTAGATTTATTAAATTTGATGAATATATTTATCATCTAAAGTGTAGGCATGTATCAAATTTGGTATACAAATCCATCAAGGGGTTGACAGTCACTCGGACTATTTTATTACAGGCATATAAATGCGATAATTAAAAAATTAGATAAATGAACTTAACAACTTAGGTAAATGAATTTTGATTCACAGTTATAGCATCTATCATCCAATGTGTAGATTCTTATTAAATTTTGATGCACATCTGTTAAGGGATTACTCATTTCTCAAACTGTATTTTCAAAAGTATGTAAACGAGATAACTCAAAATAAATATTAATCTATACTTATAATAAAGCTCAATATGTGTGTGTGTTGGCTCTCTACAGAGAAGACCGTTCCACCTAGAGCAACCAAATTTGGTACATGTATACCTTGGAGGTCCGGAATGTGCACCTCGAAGCCCTTTTTTCGAATTTTTAATTTGAATTTGAATTAATTAAAAATTAAGGGAAATTTCGACGTTTTTCTGCTTTAACTTCCGAAGATATTATTGCACAAAGATTACTTTTACATCCAGTTAAAGATAAAAATAATAGATTTCTAATGGTGCCAGTATTTTAACATATAGCCTAAGCTTATATTTTTTACGAATTTTTAAAGAAATATTGTATTTTAGCTATATTTTTCAACAATATATTTCGGGCAAAACAATAAAATTTAAACTTCAAGAGCACGTTACGAGTGAAAGGGGAAAAAATTATCTTTTATTAATATGGTGCCATCAGACTGAAAAAAAACTGAAATTAAAAAATAAATAATTATTGCAAATTAGCATATAAAAATGTAATTATAACGTGATTGGATGGAATTAAATAAATATTAAATGTTATGTTTTCTAAAAAAATAAATGCAAGGCAGATGTTTCTATGATCGTTTGCAATATCTATATAATCAGTTTAATAATCAGTTTTTTTGTTTACAGTAAATATGTTTGAATTTATATAGGATACGCAGTCAAATTCGGGTCAAATGGCAAGTTTGTAAACGATTAGTAACTGGCTAACATATTGTTTAGTACTGCTAACTTGGACTAAATAATATAATAATAATTATTATTATATTTTATGTAACTTGAGTTAAAAATGCATTGATGAATAACTATCAGATTTTTTTATACTTTGCTCTGTGAGTCAGTGTTACATCAATCAACTTCTAAATCAATAATTAAAATTGACTGATTTATAAAAAAAGGCCTACGTTCGAAGGAAAAATTTTGGAAAATTGGATTTTTTAAAAACTATTTAAAATTATTGTTTTTAAATGTATTGTCAATAACAATACAAAATACTATAAATACAAAAAAAAAAATTTGAAAATATATTTTGAGAAATAGAAAAAATTGCAATAAATTTTAATGAAATTTAACCAAAAGGGTTAAAACTCTACACAAAATTGTAATGAAACAATCCTATTTTTCTTTGTACACAAGTTAAAGAATATAATGATGAAGGAAATAAACCAAAAACTAAGAAAAATTTTCTGATGAAAAGAATTTATATGTAAAAATATACGCATACATCATTTTTTTTTTCATAAATTCACTACTTAATTTTTCTAAAAACACCTATAAAGGAAAAAATAATTCCCAACAATAAAATGTTTGGTTCATTTTATTGCCCATATTATTTAAAACGCACTTTGAGTTTTTTTATTTAAATACCTCTATTAGTTTTTGAGATCATGTAACGGCAGGAGAAATGTTACGAAAATTAAAGTTTTTAGAAAATTGAATTCAAAGACAAATTTTAATTTTAGAATATATGACCCTGGATAATAGTTCAGGCCTTCCTTTTCTTAAAAAAGATAAATTGTTTTGGAAAGGAAAAAGTCTGAACTACACGAATCAACAATTAAAAAAAAAATCGCCAATGTGTTCGATAACCAACCTTTTTAACGTAGTCGGATACTTTAAAAAGTGCTTTTTTGCATATTTCGTCCACCACCTTAAAAAAAATATACTAATTTCAGACCAATGAATGTCCGGAATTACTTACTCCAAGGCTGATAATCAAATGAATATGCGTTTGCGCATATGTACGTATGAATGTGTTTGTGTGTGCTAGAGCTCTACATACTAGACCTTATGATCTAGAAACACAGCACTTGGCATGTAATATTTACTTTGGAGGATAAAAAAGTATGATTGTACGAAATTTTTTTGAAACTTTAATTAATTAATATTAAGCTAATAATTGGAATTTTTCAACGATAACTCTTGAAAAAATTACAGCATAAAACTATTTTTTTCAAATCCTCTTAAAAATGTCTTTTTTCATTGATAACAATGTTTTAACCTAAAAATTCAGTTTCTATTTTTAATGAATTTAAAAAAAAATACTGGTACGTAAGAGTACGTTAAGAGTGTACCAGTGATTGCCGTCATTTTGAATAAAACTCAAACTAAATAATTAAACTAACTCGTACTGAAATTGAACAAAGTGAAGTGTGATGTTCAGCACGTGTTTGAAAAGAAGCGTAATATTATGAAACAAATATAAAATGTGATATTTTCTACTTAATTCCATGACAGCTTATAGCGAATCAGAGATATAGTGTAATGTACAAATCATCGTAAGGCTTCTATAATAATATGAATTACGTGACTATCGAAGTTTAAATATATATGACTGAGAAGTTATAAAGAGAGCAAGGCACTGAAGTATTTAATTGAAAATTTTAGAACGCATTATTCCTGGCGAACCAGCTGGTCGCCAGAGGCGGCTAGTAAATAATAATTCAATATAAATTTAAAAATCATTGATAATAATTCAATATAAATTAACAATCATTAATAATAATTCAATATAAATTTTAAATTCATCGAGTTAGAATACCGTAAAATATGTATTCGATTTTCTGGTACCTGTGTTTTAACCATATTTCAGCGTTTAATTGCCAAAAAATCCCCAAAGATCGGATTAGGTTGTTTCTTAATTCATGCAGTTTATTATGTGCATTTATTAGAGAGAGACGAGAAATTTTCTGGGAGACAGCTCCCATTTTATATTTTATTAATTAATGTTGTTTAAAGTGTTTGCGGCATTTTTTTAAAAAAAATATCCTTTACCCTGATTTATGTGAACCAATTTATTTACATGGTAAAATAAGTTTTCAGTTTGTTAATTTATTTTAAGGAAGTATTATTAATTTTTCATACATATTTATTTTTAAATCTTACGAATGATTTATCATCCCACGTACTCAGATGATTAAACCTAATTATGCTAGAGAAAATTATTTCTCATGTTACAATAATTATTTAACAGTTTGTTAAATTTTGTTTCTAAATTCACACACTTCTAGAAGAATTTGTATGCATTATAGCAATTCTTATTAGACTATCATGCGTCTTTATTTTTATACATATAATTTTGTTGAACAGAGTTTGTTTTCTTGAAGATACTTTCTTTAAGGTTGGATGGATTTAAGAATTTTAAAATGTAGTAAAAAATATATATTAATAAAAATAATAATATATAAATATAATAATATAATTAATAAATATTATAAAATAAAAACGTTAAATAATTTTCATGTTGCTATCATTTCAAATTATTTTACAGCTTAGACTCTGCCTCTAAATTTCGAAATATTTCAAAAAATCTTGACTTTACAAGAAATTATATTTTTTATGGGTTTTTATCACTATACAAGTAATAATGTTATGCAGAAAGATCATGACTTACCTTAATATTAGATACCTTATTTAACGGCTTGAATGGATGTAGATATTTTGAAGGTGTGGATTTTTTTAAATATGTTTTATAAATATATATTTAACGGGTGAGGGTTTTCAGTTTTTGAGTAAATAAAGTTGTTTTCAGTTTTCTTTTCATAAACTTTAGGTAATTATTTTGTTGTCAATGAAAGTTGAATAGAGATTTTATCTCCATAATTTACTCTTTTGCATATTATTTACTGGATTTGCTCATCGACAAAAAAATCTTCCCCAAATAAACAAATCCAAGGTCGTAATAATTGCTAAAATATGATACATGCTCTATTTTTTTATTTTAAAAACCAAAATATTTATTCAGGAAAAGAGATATATTTTTTAAATTTTGGAATTACTTATTCGTAGATTCTCTTCCCCGTACTCATTCATCTTTGGAAATTATGGTAATCAATTCCATAATTCACAATTCTCTACAGCAGCTTGTTTGTATTCAGGTTATTTTAAACTTAAGATGCATTTTTTATGACATGATATATGGGTTGCAATGAGTATTGTATTGAATGCTCCATACGATAATAGGCTGTCAGAATGTATTAAATAATTATCCAAATGCACATAAATATATGAGAATTTCAAATATTCCAGACATTTAAAGGTGCATCTACAATTGCGAATTGAATGCTTTTTTAATAGTCTGAGAAAATTATTTTTAAAGTGAATTTAATGTAAACAATGGGAACGAGGTACTTTCAATAATCTCTTATAAATATCTTATGAAGAAGGGGGAATCGGGCAACGGGGGTGTGTCTCCGATAGTGCTTAGTTTGTGTACTTGACCTAGCAAAATCGTTGGAAATTCACATGGAACGACGAATAACACGCGAACAAATTGCTTATCGCTTTGTGTTCACCGAAAATCTGAAGATATTTGTTTCGCAAAGAGCCAAATTACTCCATTCACATTTGAGAATTGTTACTCATGAACAGTATTTCAACTCGCAAGTGCAAATGGACCTTAATGCGTCGATGACCTGCAATGTACAAATACAGTAGATCTACGATTATCAACATTTTTTGGGATCAGATTCTTCCAAAAAATGGATAGTGAATGAAAAAATTTTACCTCTTAAAAAAAATGCAATTTCCTTTTTATTTTAATGACTGGCGAAACAATGTTGTTTATATTTGGTATATTTATATTCTGTATTAAAATACCTTTGCTGAAGATACATCTATCTAACATATATTTGTCTTGCATTTATTTGCGAAAACCTCTCGCAGATTTTTGGTTCAGGTAATTAAAGTTCCATTGTATTCATTTAATTCAATATTCTTTCAGAATATCATCTGAAATTTATTTTACGTTATAGTATTATCTTTACCTATTTGGGTCTTAGAAAAGTTAATTAACTGTTTAATTCTGTAAAAATACAGTGTTCCCTTGATCCTGTAATTAATAATGACTCTAACAGAATGAATAGGAAATCAGTATACTAGCAATTTTTAATCTTTTTCACTTCCATACTGAAATAGGTCGATTTGGAAAATTCTGCATACCTGCTTTCCTTCTGTACACTTTATGAAAAATTGGAAGCAATTATACAAGTAAAAAAATCATCTCTGAGAAATATATTTTGTGATGAATGCGTTTTAGATTCTGTTGCATAACAGATTTTTGTTGGTCTAATTTTTGATAGCAAATACAAGAATTAAATACAGTTTTGAATAGATTACACGAAATTTGTAAGATGAATGTGGGTTTTTTACTGTACTACAACTTTTAATTTACAATAATGCTCAAAAGTGAAGGGGCAAAATAGATGCATTAATAGAGATCAGAGATACAGATCTCTCTACTGCAACATAAAAGAAATACGATGTGAAACCAAAATTCAGTATTTGTGATACATTCCCCAGACACCGTACATTTGTATGTAAAGGTACAAAATATTTTTTAGAATGGAGGTTCCAGTCAAAAGATTTTTTGAGACTTTGAATTGGAGCTCCAATTTTCTCAGCCGGGATACTATTTTCTCAATTTCTTCTGAATTCCCTTAAATATTTTTTTACCTATTTTCTCAAATTTACTTACCTAGTTTTGGATTCTATGAGTTTTAAAGAACTGAATCTTGACGTGCAAGCATACTGAGGCGGTTCACATAATCGTCGTTATCCCCTCACTCCTCCAAAAAAAAAAAAAAACTTTAAATTGACGATTTCATTACTCTCCGGTATACGATTCCTTCTTAGATATAACCTTATAAAACTGTTAAACAGAGTAAATGGTAAACTTCCTTCTTCCCAGAAGACCATCCCTCGGGGTGCACCTCGTAATTGATAATGAGAAGCTTCGGCATGGTGGTAGGTTCTCGCCACCCTGAAAGATAAATAAAAGGGGGGGGGGTCTAGTTCCTCCCATTGATGACAGGATATCAAGGATCCTTAAGGAAGGATTGTCTCGTGGTTGGTGATGGCTCTTAAAACTCAACCATAGTTTTCTTCAGTGTTGCTGTTGTGGCGGCCCGGTCATTCAGTTTTTTTTTATCCGTGTGCCTTCGAGGCGGGTTGGAGAGTCAGTTATATGACTTCCCCAGAAAACTATTACCCTCTTTTACGCATTGGAACAGCTCCAAGTTTTTAACTTACCCGTTTCTCTGTCACAATATTTATTACTTCGTCATTTATTGCGATTGCATCGCATCTAATTATTAGCATGTGAGATAGCTGATGATTTTGCAGGTTTTTGAAGGAATATAATTTCTTTTACGATTAAGTGTGCTTTATTGTAGACTTCACATATTATTTAAAGATAAGATGGATTAAACTTGTTAGGTAAACATTTAACTGCTTCCATCCTATATCTATTTTGAGAATATTAGGCATAGAACTCATATCGACAGTAAAGGGCAAATTAAAGAAAATTGAAGTTGAGACGAAATTTTATGATATCGAACATCGAATACCTTTAATTGACGTGATTCAATATACAAGAAATAACTAGGGTGGTATTTTCAAATTCTTGTGAATTTCATTGGAATCTAGCTTCGATAAAAGTTAATTCAATAATATTAAATAATTTTATTTTGAAAGTCCGATTTAAAAAATTTTACAAATCGATGTGATTTTTTAGAACATGATCGACAGTTTTTTAGAAAAGACTTCATAAATGAACAGTGTATTATAATAAACCAACTAATTGTAAGATTCCAAAAACTTTGAATAATTTGGGCAAAAAATGTAGAGCTTACAGAATTTCTTTTGATTTTAAGAATTTTACCCCTCTTAGTTCAGTTGAATTTTAAAAAGTTGCCCATTTCGAAAGGAAAATAAATATCATAATATCGTTTTTTGTTATAAAATGCTCTTCCTTTTACTTTAGAATCCTTACAATAATTAAAGATCTCAGAAATATACATTCATCTATAAAAATTCAAAAATTAGGATGGCATTTTTTTTTCAAATTGATAAATTAAAATGGAATAATGAGCTTTTTCCATGATGCAAAAAGGTAGAAGGTGAATATGTGGTATAGATGCTCTGCATAGTCTTTGAAAAATCTAAAAATTATTGGATTAAATGAGATATCTGTATGATGAACCAGTAATGTTGATTCAATATTCAAAGAACATTGAAGATTTTCCTTGCTTTATCTTACATCATTTGATTATTATTTATATATAATGTATTCTCTTGCATCCTTCTTTTTGCTTATGCGTGTTTTGTTTCCATTAGAATATAATATAAAAAATTTGAAATTGAAGTAACAAGTAGCCTTTAAAAATGAATATTACTCTTCAAAAGAAACTTTTTCAATGCAGCTTCCTTTCCTGCAAACATTGAGAGCCTTCAAGAAAAATCTGGTATTTGACGATATTTTGAGAGTGAATCATTGATTGTAATGTTAAGACTTTATGGATTAAAATCGACCTCGGTCATCATTTCACAATTAACCCTTAAAATTGATAGAAAACAGCATTTGAGATAAATACAGATAATTACAAATATTTACAATATTCGCAGTGGTTTTATATATGCTTAAATAATATCCCATGATGCTTCTCCATATTTTATTCTAATGTACATATTTTTTTCACATTCCAGCAAACAGAAGAAGTGCCGTTGAACGTTTGGAAGAAACCAAGGCTCATTACGTGAAAACCGAAAGAGTGCTGGACTGCAAACAAAATTTTGAATATAGCTCAAATCTGCATGTCAGTACTGGCCCACAAATTGATGTTCTTCTTAAAGGAAGGGTCAAAAGCTTATACAATTGCCAAAATATTATTAAATATGTACACAGCATTAATCTCACTGACAATAATGCGCCATCCTTTGCAAATGAATATGTGCCTAAAACATGTGGTTCGTTCGAGTCAAGAAAGTCACCTGAGCTAAAGGAAAATTGTTCATTGCAAAGAAAAAATCAACAACAGCATAGTTATCATGACTATTCTGAATCAAAAGCTGTCATAGCAGATAGCAATTTAATGCCTCCAAGCAGAGGCAGACGAAATTTACCTCAACAACCACTCCCACATGCAACATATGTGAATGTTAATAGTTGCGTTCAAGTATCTTTAAATTCTGGTCATTTTAACGGTGAGAGAGATGGCGCTTACACGAACACTGAAAAGCTGGAGGTCAAATTTGATCATTCAGATAATGAAGAGAATTCTTTAGAACCTTCAGATGAATCATTCACAGTCGACGAAGATATCACTGAAGTTGACTGCAAGAAACAAAGCTCAAGAACCTCCGATTACGTCAGCAGAAGTTCGTCTTTTAAGTGTTCTGTTTCTTCGGATAGAGTCAAGAATCTTGTGAAAAGTTTTGAGTCAAAAATTGCTCATGTGAGTCCTTCGACATCAGTGAATTCTAATTCAGCTGAAAAGACGAAATCGGTTACTCGTTCAAAGTCCGACGTTAGCTGTCGCTTTTCAAAGAATATCTCCGTCGCTGCAGAACCCGAAAGTACAACAGATGCAGAACTGGAGAGATTTTTCGATACTATGGGCCTGGATATTAATCTGTTTCAGACTCTGACTGCTCCTCCCAGAAGTCCTGTTCACTTCTTCGATAGCGTCAGTTCAGAGAATAGCGAAACAAACCTATCAAGTACAGGTAGCGACGATTCGGCACAGGAAGCTCCGAAAGAAGGTTTAACGAACAGTGATCTCCGTAAGCATGCTCCAACAGAAACATCAATCGTTGAGAAAAATGCCAGAGTTGTAAAATGGCTTTACAACTGTCATAACGCTTTCAAAAAGAATGCATCCTGAAAAATAAAATAAATGGTGAGTTAGTTCTAAGATCTAATAAGGTTCTTTCTGTTCCCATTGCGTTATTTCTGTCCCCATTATTTTGTTACTACTTATTCCGTTCAATTTTTGTGCTATTCCCATTTAATGCCTTAACACTATTTTTAAATTTACGAATTTCCAAGCGACTGAAATGAAAAATCCCTTTCTTAATGAATAGCCGCAAAACGGCAACCCCATGCTTATCTAAACATTTCCTAAAAAATCTCGAGTAAAACTGTTATTCATATTATATATATCAATTGTGAAACCTTGTCATTTTACATACCATGGGATAGTCTAAATATACATTGCAATTTTTTGTTCATATACCAATGTGGGAATGTTATTAAAACTATTCACAAATATAATATAATAAACTTCTTTCTACTTCACAATAAGAAGCAGGAATAAATCGTGTACAATTTACTTTCGCATTCTTTCAAAAGATTCCCAAATGTATTTAAGTTGCAAATATCTTTTAATTGAAGAAGAGAAATAATAATAACACATTCTTAACATCTTTTGTCTGAATTTATGGTGATAATATTGACTCAATAAATGCCCTCTTCATTCAACTGAAGTTCAAGATTACGAGCTTTGTCTCAAAATAATATTCATGATGCTACTAAAAAGAGATTAATATAACTAAACTAAGCGCTTCTGATTGTATTCCGAAACAAATGGACGGGAGAGCATTTGGGTGATTTTTCAGTTATATTCTTTCATTCCTACATTATAACGGTTTTCTATTCAGCTTCGTCGTGAAATACAATATATATTTCGGTCCTCTTTTCGTTGATCCGTTCTCAAAATTTGATAAAGATCATCAATTTGGGTGTCAAAATCACTTATTAAATATATATGCCTATTACATTTATCTATTTTTTAAGTTATAGTATTTACATAAACAAGATCATAGGCATATTGTCAAACAGTCAATTCAATGACATTTTTTGCCTAAAGTTTAATGAACGTTTACAATTTTAGTAATAAAACCGTACGTCACTTTTCATCCATTTAACTTGTTGCATTTCTGAATTATTGTATTCGCATGCCCATGGATTGACATATAGATAAATATTGTTAGATGAATTTTGATCAAAATTTAAAAGATACTTATAATATTTCTAAAAGATCTACTTAATAAATTTTAACCGAATTTTAGGTTTTATGTTCGCAGGCAAACAGAGACGAATAGAAAAGATTTTTTATAAAAAATTTGAATTCAAGAGAGTTTAAAACGCTGCGATTCGTCAAATTTTTTTTCATTGATTACGCTATATATTCTTTTTATATTTTGAATACAAGGAAAAACAGCTTCCTTTTCTTGAGTATTTTTGTTTTCTTCTAAATAATGCTTTTAACAGAAATTAGTAAAAACAAACAAAAAAAAGCTTTTAAAAGCTTTTTTTTTAAAGAAAAAACACCGTTTCTTTAAAAGCCATTTTTCTTTGCAAAGGAAGTAAAAAGTGTGTCCCCTCCCCTTCGTCTTTTTTTCATATGTTTCCTTAATCATTTCAAATTCTGTGATGTTCAGTGATCATGAAACACTTTTTTGGTACATAAATTTCATTTCACAGTAAAATTATTTAAACATGAAGCCATTCATTTAAATGATTTTTTTATTGTTTCTTCTTTCTTTTCTTGAAAACATTTCTGATGCAAATTTTCAATAAGATAATTCTATTTGATTTTTATCGTTTTCAAAAACATGAATTAAAGATATATTATTTGTTATTTTTGAGAGACTCGACTGAATAGCATCAGTTCTGTGTCAATGGTTATGTCCACATGAGGTCCTGCGACAAATATAACCGTGTGTAGTAATAATTAATATCTTACAATTTGCAGTGTCATCACTTCCCTTTTTCTTTTGAAAGATGCGCAGTGCATTCTAAAATGAAATTGCCGTAGCACGTTTGACATGTACCACTTGAACATATGTTGATTCTATCCGAGCTTGGCGACATTCTTAAACAAACAACTTATTTTTTATCTTATCTTAATCTTCTTGATTAAAATGATTACATATCGTCGTCATTGTTTCAAAATGTCACATGTCAAAAACCATGAGCAGCAAAACCTATTCGGCATTTTGATATATAATCTGGAACCACTAGAGAATATGGAATTTTGTAACTATATTTAACAATTTCGGAGCAGATCAAGCTAATCTATACGAATGTTTAGGATAAATAATAGGTTAATATTTGAATTAAAATTTCTCAATAGTTTATAAATTTTATTCGCAAGAAACGCCAACTATAGTTCCAATTCTTTAATTAAGGAACTTACTAAAGTACGTTGAAAGTAAAGAGATTCACTAAACTTTATAAGACTCTCTTCTAGTTTAATCTATGATAAAAAATATTTTATTTTTGCTAAAGAATTGTAATTTTTTTTCTTTGATTAATGTAAATGATAGGACAACATTTATGGAGTTAATTTTGAAATAACTTAAAGACTTCAATCGAAATTTCACGAAAGCTCATTTATTAATAATATAATAATTATTGGTTTTTCTAAAGTTATTACAAATGTTATTGTACGTACATCATTGACCTTTTACAGTAGTGTTATTCTTCAAAGTATTTTCTAAATAATTATTTTCCGATTTTAATATACGCAATGGAAGAGAAAATAGGAAGGCAGTAGAAAAAGAAAGCATTTAGGGACAGAAATTGTTTTAAAAGCATCCGGGGAATTTTATGTCTATATGATCTTTATAATCGCCACAAATCTTTTTTATTATTATTATTATATTGTCATTTCTGTTTCTTAATAGTTTTTATCAACAAATCTATGAAGAATTTTATAGTTGCTTGAAATGGATTTTCAAAAGAATGTGAATAGCAAGTACATGATTTAGGCGCTTTTTGAGAACATTAAAAAAATTACTTAACATTCTTTTTTGGCACAGTATACATTAGGTTAAAATTATTTTTTATTTTCCTTTCGGCAAAAGCAATGGAATGGAGATGACAGACTACGTATTTCAGGTTCTTTCTATAATTCTTTTTACCGATGGTCCATAACTGGGCTACTAGAACACGTTTGTAATTTTTAAAGATGAAACTTCTACTATTTGACTGCGTGATGACAAAAGTCAATTTAAGCAATTGGATTGTTTCCGTTATAAATTCAAAACACAGCTGCACGATCAACAACTGTAATGATTTATCAGTCTTTTTTTTTTTTTTTTGGCAGCTATGGTATTTTTCTCGTATTTGATTGTTATTGTTAGAAAAAAAAAGAGAGAAAAATTGATGAAGATGTATCTTGCCTGATTATTTTCTTTCAAAAGAGGTGAGGCGTAACTTCAAAACAAGGATACAAATGATAAAGTATTTACTTATCTACTAAGAGGAAACGATACGCACTCATCTGTGAAATTCAGCCAGTGAATCCACGAATAAATAGTTTCGAAAAAAATAATCAGCAGTTGTATTTCCTATTTAATGTATTTCAATAACGAGTTTCAGTAATGCCTGTATTTGGTAGGTATTGTCAAAACTTTTGAGCTTCCTCGTTTTACTTTATTTTTAGAGGAATAAATGCTTGTTTAAAACCTACATTTTTTTTTTCTCATTCAGGTTCGATACCTCCTTTCTGATTGAAATCTTTAGTCGATGAAATATTTTTTATCGAATTATCTGATAAAGAAATGATTGATTAGATTTTATGTTTTAAACCTCAGTCCATGCTGTAATAAATGTATTACAGGGATCGGCTAATTTTTGAAACTAAAAGGTTAAACAATCAGATATAAAACTTTTCAAATTTGGGTTACAGTAACGCATGTATTTGGCAATTTTGCTGATAATTTTGAGCTTCCTCGGTATACTTAAAGAGACATGTTCTTGATTAAAGGTTCTCCCTCTATATTTTTTTTAAATTTAAATTATCTCTTCTCCGACTAAAATAAAAAAGAGAGGAATTAAATATCAAATACAAAAATTAAATGCCAAATATAAAATTTAAGTGTCAAAGACAACATTATAATAATCAGATTCCGTTGTTTATTTCAGAAGAAAGATACAAATATGTCCCATTTAAAAATTAAAAATTTATTCGGGATCTATGGAAATATTCTTATAAATAAAACAGTTTAACATTGTATATAGGAATAATATTAGCTATATCAACCGTATTTTAATGCACAAATGGAATTTTCGTGCTCAATTTTTGAGCTTAAAATTTGGAATAAAACTTTCATAAAAATTATGGAGATTTTTATTTTTAAAATATAATTTTTTTATTCGTAAGAGAAGTCATTAAATTCCTCATCAATGTAATCTGATACAAAACATCCATCTGCGTTAACTAGCTATATATCATCATAAGTATTACTTTCATCGTAAATTTTACCGTTCTCATTACTGGATCTGCTATGATGCTGCTTTCGAAAGGTAAACAAAATTTTTAATTAGCTGTCATAAATTGTTAATCTTTCTTGACGGTGGAACTTGGAGAAAATGAAATCTTTTCCATGGCATCATTGTGGCTCATGCCATAAATATTATATACCTTCACAATTTTCATTTTTCTTCCAATAATTCATCTAAACTCTTTAATAACTTGATTGCCTAAAATTTGAAGCTTAAGTTGTTCGAATATTATTAGAATTTCTAAATACTTTTTTTTTCAGTGTTATTATTGGCATAGAGGAATTCCTTGTATACAATAAAATACAGTATCATGAAATGAGGAAAAATTACATTCAGTAGTTTTATGCTGTGTGGACCTTTGCATTTCATGAAAAAGATTCAAAATGTCCGGTTTATATACGGTCCTTTTAAATTTAAACATATTTTCTCATTCTTATTAATAATGTATTTGTAAATCACGTGTTAAGAAACTCAAGTTAAAACAATCATTGATTTAAAATATGGAAACGAAGATACTGAAAACACAAACTCAGCATGTGTATTTTGCCATGAAAGGCCAGATTGAATGGTTGAACCTGAACTATTTGTAGCGCAAAATGCCTTTTATTCTAAAAACTAAAACACAGAATCGGTCTTAGTGCTTTGAAGTCACGCAAGACATATATTTCAAATGAAATTACTATTATGAAAAATAATGTCCTACAAAAATCCATCTGTACTAATATTAAAAGTTAATATTTGTCTTTTGCTTCCCTCGAAGATAGACCGCAGGATTACGGCGGCTAAATTTGGCACAAATATACTGTGCAGTCTAAGAAGGTGCATCGAGAGTCTTGAAAATTGTACCTAATTAAAATGGTAACCCACTGTTTACTGAAAACGGCTGTAAATGAATAAACAAATTTTATTTCCAGCCATAGTTTTATTTCAGAACATAGATATGTATTAAGAGGGCAGCATATAGATTGCACTCTGCAGTTTGTTAATCTTGATCTATTTCAGAGGTTTTGATAGATGAACAAAAAAATTATAAAGCAAAAATTTGATACTCATAAAGTTATTAAGGAATTAATTTTTGCATTTCTCATTTAACTATAAATTCTTGACTACTAGACATGAATTATAGGTTCGTTTAACTTTTAATGCTTCATATTTTTTTATATAACGAACGGGGTTCGTAATTTTCTACAATTATCTGATAACGTGAAGGGTAACTTGTATCAACTTCCATTTCTGATAGTTTCCACTCCATTCTAAACCACAGTTCGGAGGAATCCTTTTAAAAGTGCATTCGAAACACAAACGTGCAAATACTTTCGTCACAAAAGAAATTCTGATGTCCTTTGGGCAGCGGGATGTATCTGACATCAAACATCATACCCCTAACATTGGAAGGACGAAGAATTTTGAAAGTGAAGACGTCGTTCTTATAATATGATCACGGTATCTATATTGTGAAGTCTGTTTTTGGTAAATCTTATGCAACTTCAAAATTAGATGTTAATTTTACTACTTTCCTTCTTATATCTCAATATTATTCGAAATTCCCCCATTTTTTTAAATGAAAATAATTTTAGTATCAAAATTTTGCTCTTTTAAATTCGCATAAAATTTTTTAATGGCATCCAGAATAATGAACGGTATCTGCGTTTTAAATGAAACTCAGATGCCATCTAGTACTATCAAATATCATTCCATACATAGCGACACTCTTCTGTACAACATCATGAGTACCGGAAATCGTATCTGAATTTCTATTTGAGACGGAAAACTCGTAACATGTTTATCCAAACAAAATAATGGTACTGCAATTTTTCAACCGAGTTTCTTATTGGAAATGAGAGTTTAAATAATAAGAAATGAAACATTTCTGCTCGATATCATAGATATTGAAATTCATCTTCCATTGAAAACCTTTGTAGATAATTACAGATTCTTCGTATCCTTAATACTTTGGCAGAGGCAAATTTTTGAATATATTTGTGAAAAATATTATAACTTTTTTTTGCAACTTAATAGTGTAATTTTTCAAAATTTACTTTCGGACTGAAGACACCTTTAAATAACAGGATATCAAAACAAAGGTCCCTCTTATCTTATATCGAGACCATCAAGCAAAAAAGATCTTTATTGTTTATCCTACCGTGACTTTAGGAAATGAAGCAGATACTTTTTTTTCGTTAGAATAACACATTATATAAAAGTGAATAGTAAAAATAAGTGTACATAACCAAAAAGAGAACCAATCAAATGTTCTTTGTCCCAGAGATATTTAAATACATATCACGTCTATCGGATGACAAGTTACAAATACTTTTTCAATATATTTTTTGCCTTTCAGAAGCTTTTAATTTGCATTCTGGATGAGAGTTTCCGTCTTATGGCTGTCACTGATACCGGAACAGGAACTCAGTTTTATTTGAACTGAAAGCTTACAAAAGATTAGGAAAAGAACATCCCTCGAAGGTTTAATTTAAGCTGTTTCAAGTCCCAAAACTATAGCAATCACCCATTAAACTGTAAGCTTTCTATTATTAAGTGTTCAGCCTGTTGATTCAAATATATGCTACCGTAAACTGATTAATGACTAAATTCATGTATTAAATAAAATGTGGATTAGCTGTTCATGAAGCATTTAAAATCACAGTCCTTTATAACATGTTTAACTTATTTAGAACGCATAAAATGAAGCTTTAGAACAGGATTTGGAATTAAAAAGTTTATTTCCTAAGACACCCATTCAAGAAAATTGGAAATAAAAATTTCTATGAAATTATTTTAAAAATTAAATATTGTTAGCAAATGTTTGCAATGTTCCGTTCCAGTTTAAGTAATGTTTATTTTTTTACATTTTATTTTTATATGTATTTTTCTATTCGTTTTTACTTTAAAATATAAATTACAGATGCATGTAATTATGCTTCATAATTTAAAATTTAAGACATTTTATTGCTTAAATAGTAAAAATATATTTTATATTTGATTGCCAGAAATTTATCCCCAAAATTGGATATCTTTTTCTAAATAAAATATTTCTTATTCTCTATCACCTTATATTATAATGAATATAAATAAATGATAAAAGTAAGCGCAGGTGTTTTGAAACACCAGGCTAAAAGGGACAGAATTCTAGAAGAAAGCAAATAAACATTTTTTTTTTTTTTTTTTGCCATCGAAAAAGTGACGTACGTATATGAGACAAATTTTACTATTTTATGTTAAAATATTAGGGCAGTAAATTTAAAAACATATTGAAGGAAATAAAATAAACAAAGGAAGATTTTAATGCATAGTGTTTTACTGTAAATGCCCCCGAAATGGTATATACACAGTTTTCGCTTTATTGACATCTGGATTTCAGTACTTTTTCAAAAATTCCGCATGTAAGATGCAATTTTTGTTGCAACATTGTTTGGCGATAAAATCTTGCTTGTAGTCAATGTTATATGAGGCTTTTGGTGATCGATTAAAAAAGAAGGGAATGATAACAAACCTAGCATTTGAGGTGGCCAAGTAAAGGTTCGTATTGTCCTGAGCAGTAATTCCAATCAGTTTTTAATTTAATCAAGATCTAAAAGGTGCGCTTTCCCGCATAAACGAAGTATTTCTGGATCCACATTCCATGATAAAAATAGTTTATTTTGATCCGATATACCACCCTTTATACTCAAATACCTTCCCTGTTTGCATGTCAATATTTCATTTTTACTTGGAATATATAATACATTTCTGTTGTGTTTTGCACATTCGCCAAAAGTGTATCCACAATAATGATTTGAATTGTTGAATCTTCTTTTATTTAAAAATACATATATCATTGAAGACACCATGTTGTTCCTTAAAATGCACTTAATCTTGATGACTAGTATCGGTTGTAACCGGCATCCATTAAATGCTTCATACTGATTGCCTCCGGTTTTCATTAAAAGCTACATTGACATTTGAAATTTTAATAATACGCAAAATTAATTAACTCAATAGACGTTGCAATCACATTATAAAAATAATTGCATGCTGTTCTATTACAGCACATCATTTTTCTTCCTGTAAAATGAGCAATAGATATAAAAATTGACTCTTTGTTTGACACGGTTGTTCAGAGGCAACATGAGTTTTCATTGACTCTTATGAGAGATCTGTAGCCATTTACCAATTAAAGGGTTAATTTTGGTAGACGTATTTGACATGTGAGCATAAATTAATGAAGGGTCATGACATTGACATCCGAACATAAGAATGTCGGCCTTGTAACTTATACCGCAGAAATTTGGTTACGCTCGGCACAAATACAAGATTTTTTTTGCAGTGCTCTATGGTTAACGAATATGATTGTAGGAGGCGAGTGAATATACCATTGAGAATACATTGGCCTGAACTCTTTTTCAATAAAGATTCTTTTGGGGAATGAATCTCTACTGTGAAAAGGTTAAAAGAATATTATTACGACGTTTCAGCGAATAACTCTTTTAGAAACGAAATTTATCATTTGTGATGTTTTAAATACATGTTCGAAAGGCTTATTCAAATCGAATTTTAACCTTTCAATAATTTTTCTGATTCGGAAATTCATTAATAGATCATAATAATCCCTCTAAATTTAATTTTACCTTATTAATTACATTAAATCAAATTCATTTTAATTTTTCACTGATTAATATCAATCAAATGAGTATGAATTCCGAGAAAGTTTTATTACTCAAATAACGAAAGCGGTTTCGATAAAGTCATTCATTTTTTGAATGAAAGTTATTAATATTTGCATAAAACTCCTACATGGCACTGTTTGTTACTCTTCGAAAAAAATTATGCACATGTCTGTAAGAAAAAATAAATTTCTGCGCATAATTTTAAATTAAAATTAGTTAATTAAAGCATGAATTCTTGAATAATTTTCGATCTTTTAGTTTACATTTTCCATCTTTAATTCAATAATGTAGCAAATCAATAATTTTATTAATTCGACACAAAAAATTTTAAAAATTATTTGGGAAAAATGCAAACATGGTAATAATAAAAATATAAATTAGGGCATTATTTAACTCATTACCGTAAGAATTATTTCGCATTTAATTGTCATCTGTGCACCCCTGAAAATCCCTGCAACATATTGAAATGAAAAGCATTTTTTTGGCAAACTTCATCCTCATGGAAAGTCGCATTTATTATGCAAGTTGATTATCGCATGAAATGAATAACAAGGTGTTCCGTTGAAAGAGGCTCACAAATAACATAACGGAACAAAAACAAGAAGGGGAAAAAAACCCATAAATAAACCACTCTTGCAAAACCCGCAGAATGCGACGAATTCAACGATCCCTTATTTTTACTCAACGGTTTTTAGTTGGGTAGATATACAAAATGTATGAATGCTGAATAATGCCTTTGATATGCAATGCAGGTTTAAGAAATGTTAATCAATTCCATCTTTTGTTTATCTAAATTAAGTTCTGCTAGATAAAACAAAAGAAATTTAATGAATAATTTAAAAGGGAAGATTTTGGTTTCGAGAATGAAAGTCTTTTCATTCTTGAAATCACAATTTATTCTTTTTAGAATATAGCATGAAATTATGATCATGACGAATGGGACTGTTTGAAATGGACTACAGAATTATTTATATTTTGTATCCTAAGGCGAATAATTTCATTATTTTAACCTCATTATTTAATTCTGTTTTTAAATTTTCCACGTAATTACGAGTAACTTCAAGATTATAATTAGGAGTATATTTTGTAAATTTTTATAGTATATATTAAAAATAACAATACATTTTCATTTTATAAATAAATGATGTTTAATTTATAATTAAATGATGAAATCTTCGTAATTTAGTAAACTATTTTACATTTTTTTCTAAAATTTCTTTTCAATTCTGTTTACTTTCTCTCATACAAAGTATGCAACTATTTGACCCTTCTATTTTGATGAATCTTCAAGTTTCAGATATTGAGCCTGAAAAATTCATTCATCAAATTGTGCTATCTGTCTGTCAACACTATAAATCAAAAACGCGTTGAGCTAGATAAATGAAATTTGGTACATGATCTTAACTTTAATTATCTATTTTCCTGTCAAATTTTTGATGAAATCCAATTAGGAGAAGGGCATTTGTTCGTTAATTTATCTGTGAATATAATAACTAAACTTTCGGGATTATCTCCCTTCAACTTTTCGTATACATAGACAAATTAAAACATTCTTTTGGGTTTTTCTTATAATAATCTTCATTTTCAGTATGTATTTCGGGAGGTATAAAGAATATGTTTAACACTGATATGTCAGAGCAAAGACTGCAAGTTGGAGTGCCACCCCATTCCGTTTGTGGGGCCACAGTATACAGCGTGTTGTGTAAAATAATAAAGAAAGGAAAATGTATTCTCGGTTATCATCATACGGTCTTTCAGATTAAGGCAATAGTGAGGTAAAATTAAAACAACGAATAAAGTAAGTAAAAATAATAACAATAAATCTGAAAAACACACTCAGAGGAAAAAATCGAAGATATATTTTTCATTTTTAGGACGAACCCTTTTTCAAGTCATGGCACGTTTATAATTTTTATCACAAACTTCTGCGCTAATTTTATAAGTAGATGCATAATATTTTTTCATTTGTATTTGTTATAATATAGCGTAAATTCTTCTAGATGGACTGTTTGAAAGATCTCTGTTTTTTTTTGTTTTTTTTTTTTGTAACCTTTATTTCTCCGATACAGGCGCTTTGATCTAACTCAATAAATTCAGTACAGTCACTTTACTACAGGTACATGTTATTCCCCTGGCAATACTAGATGATTTTTCGAATATAAAGGGTTTAAACTTACTTTACTGATCACTCCCTATAATTTTTGAGTTGAATTATAGCATCTATGAATTAATAAGTTTAAAAATTCATAGATTCAATAATTATAGTTAATAAGTTTAAGAAGCGAGTTTTCAAAACATATATGAAGCACAAGCGCAAGGAATGGACCTGAAATGCGTATGCAAAAAAAATTGGTACTTTTAAATATTTTTGCAACTTATGTGTACCATTTGAATTTTTTACACTGAAAGTATAATTATAAATTTCAAATCTATAAAGAAATTCGAAAGACTCGTACAGGTTAAAAACTTTTTTTCCACAGTATTAGGCACCATTTTTGACTTTTAAATGCCATGAGTGCTTAGTTTTTTCGTTTTTTTTTTTTTTTCAGAGTCTTGCACATGAGAGTTTTGTACTTCGTAATATAATAATAGCAACGAATGTGCATTTTTGGCAAATTTGTTCAACTGATTGAAACCAAAACTTGACAAACAATTACAATTTTAAAAACAAGTGTATAGCAAATTTCATTTATTTAAATAATTGTGCATTTTGGTTACAGTGTTTACATGTATGCGAAATTACGGACCGACAAACGGTTAACCTCTGGAGGGATTTGATTCGAACTTTGATGCGGATCTACTCTTTAGATGCTAAATGTGTGCGCAATGATTTATTCCCTTAGCTGTTTACATTTCGTAGTTGTCGTATTTGTTGTACTCGAACAACAGACAAACAGGCACTTTTGATGTATTTCATAAAAAATTTGGTAGAAGACTACAAATTGTGTGTGAAGGACACATACGAGATTTCATATGAATAGACTAAAGCATTTTTGAGTATAGACATACAGATAAATTTAATTCCAAAAATATGTTTTTCATGTTCGAAGAGGTCTAAGATTTGAAAATTGCTTAAAATCTCGAGTTAGAATTTTTTATGACTATAATAATTTTTTACTGACAACTGTCTGATTCTGATTTTTAGTCGGACAGCTGTCTTTTTGAATGAATGATTATTTTCAACGTTTTCAAACCATTATTCCAACCAAAATTTTATTCCAAGTAATGAATTGCTCCAACAACTGAAGAACTATTTGAATGTTTAAACTGTAAATTTGCTAATAATTTATTATGTTTTCATGATAAGGGAAAACGAACACGATTTCATTTCTATTATTTTTAGGTAAACGATGAATTTTCATTTTCCTTGGATTGCAAATTTTTGACTTTTAAACTTGTTATATAATTTGGGTAATACTGTATCTATTTTATATTTTGTACCTTGTGCAACGTTACACCAGATACAACAAATTGATACTGACCTAAAGTATCAGGTACAGAAGAATCAATTCTGGATTTAAATTGATATCGATAAGGAATCTCCAAAATCTCATCGTTTTCGGTGGGGCAATATTATAAAAACCTAATGAAAATTATCACTTCTATATAGTATCACCCAAACCTAATTTACTGTTTCTATGTCAGAGATGCTATTAGCATACGGGTTGGGTTTTTTTAAAGCGTACAATATGTTTTTCTCATCATTACCTGAAATCTAAGTATTTCCAATGCATTTATTTAATATTTTTCAAACAATGTTTATTGAATATATAAAATGGCCGAAACTTTTTTTACAAAAAGTAAATATATTGAGATTTAAATATTTTTTCTCTTGATGCAAATTGGAAACTCACTCAATAAAATTATTATTAGTAAAATTAATCGAACATTGAATTTTCATGTATGAATTGAATTTTCAAAATATAAATATTTAACACATATATATTTACAAAAGATATATTTATATTTTTAAATTTAAATAATGATATATGGCTAAATACTCAAACATAAGATGAAACTTGAATTTTTGTTATTAATCTCTTAAATTTAATAGGGGTGTTTACTTTCAATATTGCTTTAAAAAAAGAAGTGCAAAATTGAAATTAACAGCATAATTTATAAATAACGAGCAATTCTAAATTTAATAAGTGGGTAGAAATAACATTCTTTAAAGCAAATATCTATTTATAAATAATGTTTAATGCATACTGATAAGAAAGAGATCAGCTACCGATTGTATCATGCATAAAAGTATCAAGTAAAATATCATCTATCATTGAGTATCAGTATCAACCAATACATGATATGCCAAAATTAGGTATCAATTCCACTCAAATTTATATATCTAAATCATTCTTTATTCTTCTTCATTCGAATCAAAATATCAGTGATAATATTATTATTTCTTTTTGTTTTCTTTCAGGTTTCAAAAAACAAGAATCCTGTTCTCTTGCAGAAGATAACAGCAATGAATCCAATTCAATTTGCTGCTTTGCATGTTTGTCTTGATGTTTAGGGTATTACTTCATTAACCGATACAGAGAGCTTTGCTTGGTATTATAGCCTAGTTCAGAATCAGAAGCTTCGAGTTATTAAAATCATCTAAGTTGATATGTTGCAACTTAACGAAAGATTTATTGTAGATTGTCAAACGCGGCTAATTTTTATATGAAATGAATCATATATATAAAAAAAGTGCTTGAACTGGAAAGAAAACATTAATGATAGAAAAGTTTGAAGAATCATAGCTCAAAATGAAATCGAATATGTCTAAACGTAAATAAGTCTGAAAAAAATAGCTGCGTAAAAACTATATTGCAATAATGGTATGTACATTTGAAAAAAAAAAGCAATCCGTTTTGTAGCTGTTTTTTTTATTATTTTGTAAACTTGTATACTTATTTCTCTACTTCAATTTATATATAATACACTGTCTTTATCACGCAATACGCTGAATATCTCATTTACTAAATGAAGAATGGAAGTTTATTTTCATAAGCAATAGGCAAAAGGTCTCAAATTGGAAAACTTTCATATTTTTATATTATATTGTTGGCAACAACAATAAGATTATTTTTAATTGGTATCTTCTTAATTATCATCATAAAACATATATCCGTTGAGTAGGGAAACCAGGCGACAGTTGTTACAACTTTTAAAAAAATGTCTATATTTTCAAATATATTTGCGATTTCTTGATTATACTTGCTTTTTTTATAATTTAGCTATTCATTTATAATATTATTTTAAAATATTCAATAATTCTGCAGATTTTATTTAACATTTGAAATATTTTATCAAAACTTGGCGACTGTTACAATTTGCCCGGTCATGGGACAAATCAGTCTATATCAGATGCTGTAAACGCAAACAAATCATACATTGCTTCCTATCACACATATTTTATACCCACATTTTGCACATTAAGCGTTTTCATTCATCAGAAATGAGGGTCTTGGTGATCTGGTTGTCCTGACTCGAATCTCAATTCTACCGAAAAATCGTCGTGAAAATTATATCCATGTATGATAACTCCGGTAAGGACAAACGCTCTTCCCTTGTGATATAGAACAGAAGCATAGAGAGGGGCTGCAATTCAGGCGCTATTTGATCATGTGATTACATCTTGCCCTAAAATAACTCTAATGTATCTTTAAGATGCTAATGTAATTTATTATAATACAATATATTGTCAAAGCTGCGCGCATCCACAAGATAAGCAAAATCATTCTTCTTGTTCAAAATCTTCTTCGCCTTTACCCGTTTATTTTTTTTTTTGGAGGGGGGGGGTTGCTTTCTTAGACCTTTACTTCTTTACTTTAATTTATTATCTTACCTTTTTCATTTTTTATTAAATGCATCATCATATTCATTTTCTCATTCTTCTTATTCAGGCAAATCAATTAGAATGGATTTTATTATTAATATTTGAGTTTCTTTTAGACTCTTTTCCAAGGTAAATCCTCATGGAGATATCTGACTTTTGAGGGTGTAGCTTAATATTTAAAGCAAAAAGTCTAATTACACGAATCAAGTACATATAAGATGAATTTCGCAAGTTGTAATATATTACAACTTGTACTGTGATCTATAACAGCTTGCTACTTTACATGATTTCTAACATTTTTCTTAGTTTATAAAAGTATATTGTGACAAACAAAAAAAAATTAAAGCAACTTTTTAAATTTAATACATAGGCAAAATAAATGCAAGAACACATTCTTAAAAAAATCCACTAATTTATCTTAGATCAAAATTTACGAAATATTTACCACCACCACGAAATAGATACAAGGGGGGGGGAAACGAGTTTACAATCTCTCATTCCTCGTTTTTCCAGGGCATAGACTGAGCTGCTATAGTAGGATCATTGTAATCATGTTTAACGAAAATTCTGGTTAAAAATTTCAAAAACTCTCCTAAAGTGCGTGCGACGTGTTCCTATTACAACTTGTCCCTGGCTCTCCTACTGACGATGTTAAACTATTGAACTACGAAAATATTTCTTTGAATTTGTTTGTCCTTTCTTTGCGTTTCGTTGGTTTTAGTATTAAATAGTTTAATGTTATTAATAATTTTTCTATTTTTGTTTTATGTTTTTAATTAAATAGTTTCTCTTAATAATGTAGGGTTAAGAAATAAAAATAAGCATAGACGATTTTAAAATTATGAGGATGTTTTACTAAAATAAATCTGGTGAAAATAATAATAATAACTACGGATGTAAATTCTCGGGAAGAATTTTGAAATTTGCAGCCAATTATCAATTTTCAATAACAATTACATTCATGTAAATTGTTTTTATAGAAATGCTTACATTAGAACAATGTGTCATTTTAATATGAATTCATTCAAACGACTTTTCCAATTCAAGCACTAAAAATAGATCATTTATGCAATAAAAATATATACATAATTCCACTAGCTATTAAACCTACATTTTTTTAGACTGACAATGAGCTTTATCTGAGAGTGCTTCCTCCTAAAGTAATCTTCTCACTTAGTGTTATTTTTCAGATCTTCTTTGAGTGCTATGTTTATAATGTTATTATTTGCTGCTACTTACTTCCGACTACGTCTAAGTCTATCTTAAGACAGGACTCCTTAAATTCATCCTGTTCAACATATTTTTCCCTCCATCCTTGGCTAGGCGGGGGGGAAAACAAATAGAGGAAGAAGAAACATGCCGTAAGTTTTTATTCAACAATACGCACAAAAACAATCCAATTTAATTTCAGCTCATTATTTAGATATATTTAATAATCTGTTATAGTATATTTGAAATTACATTCCCATACTTAATACATGTATTTTTGCAGAAATAATTATGACTTAATTGAATATTTTGAACGGTTGCGGATTTATTATATCTTTGTTTATAGGAAAGAGGGTTTTGCATGGCAATACTTTGAATTAAATTCAGTTGTTTAAAATCATTTGTACCATATTATGATGCCCGGAGACTTATACTTTACAAAAATTATCTTGATAAAATTCCAAAATAGTTTTTATGTAACACTAAAATGGGACATTAGTCTGACTAAAACTAAACCCTTGTATAAACTGAAGTTTAAACCATTTTAAATATTTTAATACTTTTTTTGTTAAATGAAAAAATATTTAAATTCCCATAAACGCCGATTTAGGCTTTGAATTGCTTGGTCCGTATTTGTAGAACTACATTGATGAGATGATATAGCCAATAATATCGAGCTGAGATGATTCGGCGTAAGTAAGGTCAGGACTGGTGTAATTTAATGGCTTAAAATCCCGTTTAGTCCTTGTACCAGCGTTCACTATAAGAATAAAACGCTCAACAATATTTTAAAGATATCTTTGCAATATTACACAGCATTGAACAATATTGCTGAAATATAACAGAATATTGTGAGCAGTAATTTTTTTTTAATTCAAATTTTCGCACTAAACCAGCAGAAGATTTCATTCACAATAAATTTTGAGTATATCAAATTCATATTTACAAAGTATCTCAAATGGAAGAAATCATGAATCATTGGTACTCTGGTTCTGCTATGGTTTGGTCACCAAACCGCCGTAAGATCGGGAGGGGGCGGTTCTGGCAATGATAAATTTGAAAGTAAAAAAGACACCACAAAGCTATGCCAACATTTTTGCAGCTTGATTTTGAGTTCTGTCTGTGATGTTTCTCTCTTTCTGAACTGACAACTCCAGAATTTTTTTAAAATTTATTTTGA
Source organism: Argiope trifasciata (assembly GCA_026543055.1). Classification (NCBI taxonomy): domain Eukaryota; kingdom Metazoa; phylum Arthropoda; class Arachnida; order Araneae; family Araneidae; genus Argiope; species Argiope trifasciata. The sequence continues at coordinate 1,100,199 of JAPMOQ010001087.1, read as the reverse complement.
AGTAAACAAAAGATACGAAATGAAACTTCAGAAATAGTTCTTAAAAAAAAAATCGACATTTTTAAAACTCTCCCTTCCTGGACGTCAGTATCTTCTAAGCAGCAGGCTATAACCAGACATTACATTATGTATATAATTTAAGAAATCCTGTCTTAAGATATTTTAGTAGCTACATTTTATTTTTAAAAATAAATATGCCTAAATATTTGAGTTTACTTATGATGGTGCTAATCTGAGATAATTATGAAATATATGCATCTTCAGTTAGAGTATCTCATTTGAAATTCTGTTAAAATACTTTTTGCGATTGTAAATATTTGCTTAAAACAAAGGCACGAAATTCTACATTAAATTTGAATGCACTAGTTATAAATTATATCTGTTTCTCACATCTTTTTCTCATCCTCTGCTTTTCTTGCTTTGAGGCAGTAATTCTCAAATTGTGAGATTGGCACCTTTAGGGGAGCACAAACTGAATTGAACTCAGATTTGAACAATGGCCTCTTTTACACACAATGGTGTGGCAACTTATACATCGAATTACAACTTATACATAATTTTCGAATACTTTATAATTAAGTCAAAATAGTATACACTTAAAAATCACTTTCACCTTTAAATATCTCAAATGTCATTTACGTTTTATAAGGGCTATTAACAATGAATGTACCATATGGAATGTATTATCTAACTAGATAATTAAATGAATTTTTGGAATCAAGCATTTCATTCTTTACAGACGGAAGATTGTGATGATAGTCCGAGAAGAAAATATTTGAAAGTGTAATTTCAACTACTTCCAATGATTAAATTTATTTGTCACACATTTAAAGATGTGGGAAATTATATGGACCATCTTTTAATAAACTTTTGAATTGCTTAGAATTCGGAAATATATAAAAAGATGATAAAATTCAAGCGAAGAAAAGTTGGGAATTACTGCATTATAAATGCTTTTTAAATTTTAAATGAGTTAATTATGAAGCACAATACTTTTTTCTTGTTCTTGTTAAAATTATTTTAATGAATACATTGATTGATTGATTTAAAAAATAAACAAGACGGAACTAATTGTAATATACTTACACATTCTATTTAAGGTAAGTATATTAAAGGCTCGGTTAGAAATGAATATACTCGTATGGCATACGCTAACTTCTCTGAGAAAAGCATGCATTAAAGCATGTAAACATGCCATTAAACCAAGTTATATCATGATAGTTTAACATTTCCGAGCCATAATATATCATCGCTTTTAAGTTTAGTGTTATTCTTAGAATGCATTATAAGGATAAACATTTCCTAGAGAAAGAAAGTTAAATAAATTGATTGTGACCTGTTAATGCTGTTTTAGATTGGTGTTTAAGATTGCTTATGCTCTTACTGAATTGTGAAAGAATTAATGTATATGTTTAGCTTTAGTTATCTGTAATTTGTTTCCATATCAAAACACGTTTTATCCACTTCTAAACGTATTATATGTATCAGAGGATTTATTTTATCACTGAATTGTTATTTGTGAAACTTTGTTTATATGGGATTATTTTAAAATGGAAATGTCTTAATGAATCCAGCTAAGTATTTCTTGAAATTATGCTATGGTTAGAATGGCATTTTATGAACATGGATTAAGTGCTTTTATTAATCTTATTATGTTAGTGTTTTGAAATTATTGTTCCATCTCCATACACTGAAATTTCTATAGAAATAGATAAAAAATATTCCCTTTGATTTTGGTTATAAGTGACGGATATTATTGAAACTTATTCATATATAGAATATTATTGGTTTTAATTTTCTTCCGCTATTTTGCAATAAATGAAATTTAAGCAAATCAAGAAGTCAATTAAAAAAGACATTGATAATTTTATTTATAAAATCCAATCGATGAGATTAATCTTTTTCAAAAGCTCCATAGTTTGTATAATGTAAATTAATTATGTTGTAAATAAACAGATAAATAATGCTCATACAAAGAAATGCAATAACAGCATTCAAAATATTGCTGGCATTCATACTGAATGTTAGAAATTTCTTTCAGAACAAATACAACTCACAATCAGAATGAGCCTAACTTTTTGAAAATTACACTTTTAACTCAGTTTCCTATTCCAAGAAAAGCGCCACATTTACAATTTTGTTCAAGAGGTTCTCAGAAATTTCCTATCGTTAATTTCTAACCAAGTTTTCCAACTAAGCCGTTTTATCCAAAAGATTAATTAAACTATAACCCAAGAGCCAATGATCAAAGGATGCCTAAAAATTTACTATATTGATTTTATTTTTATTTTGAACCAATTTTTTTAAAATTAAATTATGATTTTGAACATGTTACTGGTAAAAATTATTATTAGAATTTGTAACTAGATAACCATTGATTTTATAATGTATATAAATATGTAGATTTGCTCAAAAAATACTTTCACATAGATATTTTTGTAATTAAATCAAAATTATACGCGTAACAGAAGTTTCCATACTGAAAAAATTTTCATAGATAGCTGCATGTTGACATCGACTGTCTTGCAGTGTATCATAGAAGTAAATGTCGCTAAAGATGATATTATATGTTTCACTGTAATTTGAAACTTGGTTTGATTATTTTAAATACAATGCAATGGATATTATTTCTAAGTTGTCACTTTTTGCATAATTATTAATAAATTTTCCCAGAAATATGTAAAAGGAAATCTTCAAAATCTGTATTTCTGACTTGTAAACTTCTTTGAAAAGATTGTAAAGGGTTAAACAAATAGCAAATTATTATTATTTTGGTCTTCGATTGTTTTATTAAATTGGTTTTTCCGTTGAGTCATAAGTCTTCGATCCCTATTATATTTCCTATGAGGCGCCATATTAATCCAGAACAGGATTTTCACATTTGTTAAGATGGGATTGCTTGCATGGCATTGTGTGCTAGCTAATAATCGTCTGTCAAGTTTGATTTTGGACACAAAAGAGAAATAAACCTTCGTAAAAGTAAACGCTAAAATACTAATAAAATACGGGTGTTAATTTAAAATAAATAGCATTTAAAATTGAAGGAAATTTACATAAGGATACTTAACTAAGATATTACAAATCTTGTAACAATGCTATTTTAAATTTAAAAAAAGTTACAAATACATTGTTGCTTTGCATAGTATCGGAAAACAGAATGATAATATTAAAATTTTTAATGGAAATCTTTCTCTATTATAAAACTTATTTGACAATTTTTGGAAATAGATTCATAAATCTCTTCCTTTTAATCACACACTCGCGCGCCCATACACATCTTTTGAAACAAACCAGTGGCGTAACGACTGAAAGTATAGGAGGTATTGATGCCTCAGACGCATATTCCCATTTCCTACCTTATTTCATGCATGGTGGAAAATCGAGCAACATCATTGGTTCGTACCGCCGCCCAATCTGTGACGGGAATGTGAAGTTATTATAAACAAACTTCGAAATCGTTTTCATGCCGAATAGAAATCATGTATGGAGGAAAATTACTTATAATTTATTAGTTGAAAACCTGCTGTTACTAATAAAATACATGCATGCATTTATGCATTATAATTATAATGTTACATCTAATTGTTGAAAAATTATAATACATGCAAACATTTTATTACTTCCTTCTATTAAAGAATCAGAACATAAAGGTGATTAAAATCGGTCGAGGCATTTAGAAGAAGTGGAATACAGATGCATAGACACGATTTTGATTTAAATTAAGGTAATATTTTGTAAATTTGCGACATAGTAAAATACTTCCTTACTTAAATAACAGGAAACTATTTTAAATATTATTAAATGGAAAATTATAATGAAAAATATAGATGGCAAACACCAATTTATGCATAACTAAGATACATAACAATATCGCAAAAAATTAAATCGATTTAATTCAGTTTATGCGATCTAGTTATAAAAGGTATCAAATCCAAGTTGCGCCGAAAATATGAATGAGGGCAAACATGACGTTACACTTCCGTCACAGAGTGGGGGGCGATGCGAACAAATGATTTTACTCGATTTTCCTTCATACGTGAAATAGGGTAGGGAATGGGAATATGAGCCACGGACGAAATCTTATGGAGTGCAAATGGGAGAAAACATTAATGCGTTTGTGTCATGTTTTGAAATGAAATACCATTAAGGAGCGAAAAAATAATGCCACTTGTACTTACTAAACCAATGATAAGGACTGGGGTGGAGAAAATTTATATCGTGCATCTGGCGCCTGTTACCATCGTTACGCCACTGGTACAAATTTGCAATTTTGGAGCTACGCTGTTTCTCTGCAGTTTATTGCATTATATCCAGAAATATATGTTCAAAATTCTGTATGATTGAACCGATTCACGATAGTTAATACACTCAAATTTCGTCTGTATTAATATATCGTTATTAGATATTATAAATTATCTATTAAATATTATACTATCCAAACTGATCTGTTATTTCGAAAACAAGCACGACTCAAGAAGATTAAAAATTCTGAAATTAAATCTCCTTCGAAGATTTTAGAATTATTCGAGCAAAAGAATTTTATCATCTCTTTTCTGTAGATGATATCATGTAAGTTGTTGATGGACCTCTCATTTCAAAACACTATACAAAAAAAAAATATTTAGCCACCAATGTGTGTTCTCAATAAGAAAAATTTATTAATTTTATAATAAAATAATATAACTGTTTGTTGTTTTTAGTATAGAATCTTGTTGATCAGATATCATTTTTCAATTGTTTTGTTTGTCGATCGTCTGTTGATTAATTAAATTTACAAAACCAAATTTCAATAGAAGTTTAAAAATATCTTCCTCTTCAAATCTAAGATTTGCATAAAATGCTCAATAAACGTGCCAAATATGTTTATTAACTTATATTTTTTTCTACATTTGTATTTTATATAAATTTTATGGTGGCATTTATTGAATCATCACCATTAATTTATTGTAAATAAAAAGTACTTATCTTTGAGGCGTTGTGAAATTTCGGGATTTCGAATAAAGAGTGAACTTATTTTAAAAATTTATTTTTCAAGCCATCTTTGTGTCTTCCAAGTATGATTTATTGTGGTTTAATACAATAACTATTTCGAATCTAAACAAAATTTAAATCCAAAAATTAAATGAGAATTATAATAAATTTTTTATTCAAAAATTCACGGTAATTGAACTAAAAATTAGAGCCTCTCTCTTATATAATTATGTAATTATCACATCCAGAATAAATGAAGGTAGTAGGTTATGGACATTATCAAACTTTATTCTGTATTTAAATCCCTTTTTGGTAATTTGAGTGCATTTGAAATTTTATTAAATTCAAGTTAAGTTCAAACTCAGATGTCTTGCATTCGAATCTTCCGAAGGAATTCTAGCTTTTTCATAGATGAATATCACAATATGTATGATATTTCCAAAAATTCTTTCCAATTTTACAAAAACCCCTTGAGTTTTTTTTTTTTTTTTTTTTTTTTTTTTTGCCTAATATAGGTTTGCTCTAAAATAAAGGAAACATTGTTAAGACTTTTAATAAATAATAATTTCACTATTTAATAAAGTAATAAAGTAGAAGTAGTAAATAATAATTTCCCTTTTGCTCTGGGTAACATCAAAAACGCACTAAATGGTACAAAATGACACACTGCACCATTTTTCTAATATCGGCAAGGATAAAGAAGTGACAGGTATCTCTGAAATTTATAAAGCAAATGTCCAGTGATGTATGAATCTAGTGACTGTAATTAAAAAATAAACCCCATATTTGTATTTCTCCATCCGTGACCGTATTGTTTGGCCACTACCACTATTACTTTGAAAAATGCAGTATACTACATAAAACAATGACAGCCTTAAATGGATAGTGTAGCTCAAAGTCAATGAATAATTATTGTAGCATATGCAATCGTTCATTGTGACCATAGAACGGGTTGGAAAATCATTTTATATTTGCCTCAGGAATGACGGACCAATATATTTTATAACAGGAAAAGAGTATTATGGGCTTTACTTTTAACCAATGCTCTCCAAATATAAATCCTTCTTATAAAATGAGAAGCAACACAAAGATGTGTTGTACAACAAAGTTTGTTTTCATTGCTGGAACCCTAAGAGCCATGCTCAAACCTCTTCAGTAGAGGATGCTGCCATTCGATAAGGGAGTAAATCGACCTCATAACATTACTACGTTCACCATGAAAGAGAGGACAATTGCACTGAAATGGTGATTTTTCATCTACTTTCTTCTGGTACCTCCCAGTGTGTGTGGGGGGATGGAGAGTAAATAGATGATTAGTACATATTGTCATATTCATTAAAACAGTTTCCTAAAATTGTTACAAACAAATTGAAATCCCATTACGTCTCCTTAATATTCATAACGAACTCCTGTCTCTATAAGTGAGTTTAGTTTCCCTTCTCGAAATTTATTTCTTAGTTCAGTATTCTTTCTCGACAATTGATATCTCTCAATGTCCAAATAATGTGACTTTTTCTCAAATAAACCCCAATATCCAACAGCTTTTTAATCGAGTTTACTGTCTGCTGTATGGCCTTCTTACAACTTTGAAAAGTTACTTTAGCTATTTGATTTGACTTTCGTAAATCCTTATTTATATAAAATAATTCACAACTTTCAGAACAAATCATATAACTATCCAAAACAATAATAATAATTTCAGTTTTACATTTTGTTTTATGATCAACAAAAAAAAATTCCTTTTTTTAAGAAAAAAATATCAGGTTTCCATTATTTTGGATAACACCTATATATTTTGCAAACATTACAGTCTAATTCGAAAAAGAACTGGAAAGAATTTTATTTTTAACTATTAAATGAAAATTAAGAACTGCAAATCCTGCATATTCACTCCTTCTAGAATGTTTTAATTCAAGGGTTAACAAATATTCATAAAAATTGCTTAATTTCTAGTAACTGATTTATATTTTACTTTCATACATAAAAAAAATTGTCGCAGCTTCGCAAACGCCCAATTTATTATATAAAATAATTTATTGTATCGCGAGTGTATAATTTAATGTCGTGTTAATAAATTCACTAAGTTTTTGTGCTCATGTTAAACAGATGTATTTGAATTTATTACTGGAGATAAAGGTTGTGATTTTCTTTATTAAATGTAATTTTGAAATATAATTGGTGATATAACAATTAGAAAGAAGTATTAAGTAAATGTATTTGATGTTTGTCAAAATCTAGGCATGAAAGATTTTCTTGTTCTCATTTTGACTTCCTTAAAACTGAACTAGAAATGTGATACTTATTGAAAATATAGAATTTTATCTGGATGTATGTTATGTATAGTGCAGAAACATGTCTTGAATGCTAATAAAATAGATTTGCTTAACATTGATATTGTTATTAAATGTTCTTTTAGAGACGATTTGAAATAAAAACAAACAGCAGGTGAAGTGGCGTGCTCTGATGTGTGTACATGTGTGAACATATTTTATTAGATGCTTGGCCGGATAAAAAAAATAATTTTTATATCTGCGATTCATACCATCTTATCTGGAGGCGTAATTGGTATAGTAAATGATGATAAAACTGATGTCCGTTACTCCGATACAAGTGCAATATATATATATATATATATATATATATATATATATATATATATATATATATATATATATCCCTTAAGTGGTTTTACTGTGAAAGTTTGATAGGAATTTCTTTGGCCCTTGTTGTCTTAGCAAAAGCAACTTTAGGTATCATTAAAAGAATGTTTCAAGCATAAATTATTTTTATCCTTTCACTCGGAGTATGAGAAATTCAGAAGTTCCAAGAGCGGGTGTAGAATTAATCAAATAAAAAATTGGTAATTGTATCAGAAATTATATATATATATGGATGTTTATTACTCAATCACGGCAAAAGGGAATTGGATGAAATTTAGCACAGAGATATATTATAGTCTGGAATAGAGCATAGGGTAAAAACCAAAATAAGCCATAAGCCAAAATTCTGATGCTAAATCCCGCCAAAGATGAGTCAGGCTCCATTTTTTCCCAACAAAAATTAGGTTAGGCTTAGTGTGATTTCAACCGATTATTTCAAACGATACTGTTTATTTTATTAGTGTTTAATTTCTTTAAAATTAAATGTTGTTTATTAATCTATCTTTTGGATTCATTTTGAAGTACTTTTAAATTAAAATAAGGCAGAATAAAGGAAATAAAAATTTCTAATCTGCATTGCGTTACCCCAACTGACGTAGGAAAGTCAAGTATCTGAGTTTCGCCAACTGGCGTTGAAAGTTCCAGCGTGATTGTTGACAACTGTGTTTTCATCTAAATTAAAAGTTTAAAAATAATGAGTATAATACTGTTGTAGCTATCTCAATCTTGATCAACAAATAAAATGGATTTGACTTCATTTTAAAGAAATACGAACTTGAGTTGCTATCTTATTTTATTTCAGGTGTACACTGTAAATAAATTGTTTTTAGGTTAATTGTGTACTTTAAAAGTGATTAAATTGTATTTTTATGCTATTATTTTTCGTATATGCTTATAGTTTTAAGTACATTCTCTTTAGGATAATTTTAATCTTTTTGATTTGTTATTACTTGATAATTTTTCGAAATGCCCGGCAAAAGCAAATCTAATCTTTCCAAAGGGAGTAATCAGGCTCAGGCTATGACAGCAACTAAAAGTAGAGAGTCGAAACCTCAAGCAGAATTCAGAAGAATTAAAGAAGCGGAGCGACCGTCCACATCTAGATCAGCTGAAAAGCCATAAACGGTATTGGAATAATGGAACTGATCAAACCCTCTTATACATACACATCAAAATTTCCACTCGCACGAAGTCGCGGGTAAAGGCTAGTGTGAAGTAAAATCTTACACTACCATACAATGTTATAAGAAGCAAAATCACTGGAGGGAGGAGGGGTGATAGAATATGTATGATTATAGAAATTCATTGCAAATGTCACATTCAAAACACACAACGAGCACAAAAGTAGAAAATGCGCATGGGAAACAAGCAGACGACGAAAAATGGCAGAAATTAATTTTCCCTCGTCTCTTTTATCATATTTTCATAGGGAACATTTTATTTACAGTGCTAATATAGTACTAAGTGTCTCATAGGGATTTCTGCGTGTCAATCTTAAAGCAGGGGAAATACAAGAATCTTTTTGTAAGACTATTCGCTTAGGTCAGCAACTTTTATCAATCACTTGCACCGAGGGAATCGCTGAGTAAAGAACTTTACAAAGCTTTTCTTGAATTAATTAAGTAGATAACGCGGAATTGGATCAGGAAACAAGAGAATATTTTAGAATGATTTTGATATGGGCTTAATTAAGATAAAACTTTAGAAAATCATTTGGATTTAAATTAAATGTTATCAATACATACACGCACACACACACACATCAATCTATCTATGTATATATATATATAAAGAGAGAGAGAGATTCCCTATAATTATTTAATAAATAAATATATTTATTAAATATAACATTTCATAAATTATTAACTATTCTATAATTTTAATTAAAAATTAAAATGCTTTTCATGCAACAAACAGCAACTATTTTGAAAATATGTTAGAAAAGGAATAAATTTTGAATTCATGAGTTATGTTGAAAATTTTAAATTAAATAATTTTATCAACTCTATTTCTTTCTAGGTATTCAGGCTTTTTTTAATTTTTCTTTTTCTAAGTTATTTCCTCGCTTGAGTACCTAGTAAATTAAAAAAACATTTTTTTAAATTATTCCGAAATATAATGGTGGAAACACCAAATTATTTCCCAGATAACAGAATTAAATCGATGCTCTTCATCACACACATATTCCCTTATTGACAAACGATTTTGCATCTAAAATCTCACTTGAAGCTAAAGCAACTAGTTTGCTGTTGAAATTTATAACATTCAAATTCATACTATTCAATCTAACAGAACATAAGTTTATGTAAAGATCTAATTCAGAATTCAGGAAATGCACTCATCTTACTACTATCGCCTCTCTACGGAATTAAATCGTTCGAAAGTGGCCGTTTCGGAATTTTGATAAGTATCGAAAGACCATATATTCAGATTAATATATTAGGTTGTTCGGAAAGTAATTTCGTTTTTTCCTGACAAAGGATTTAATTGCATTTTTCGCATCCAATTTCATACTTAAACCGCAAAATCATTTTATGTTTTAAGAGCTGATATAGCAAGGCTTGAGTGTGAAAAAGTGCAGCTGATTCTTCGCAGTAGTTTTTGGATGGTGCCCTTTTAAATATGGAGAGCAATAAACAGCATTTTCGTCATTTTTTCTTTTTTGTTATAAAAGGTAAAAATGCTGTTCAAGCCAGAAATAAATTAGCCAATATGTGTGGAGAAGATGTGTTAACAGTACATCGGTACCAGAACTGATTTGCAAAATTTTTCCTTCAAATGAGGAGGCCAAAAACCCCCTCGATCAGTTTTTTTTTACAGCAAAGACCAAAACTTTTATGAGCGTGTAATCATGTTACTACCAAAAATATGGCAAAAGGTATTAGACCAGAATGGCAATTTTATAATTTAATAAATAATTTATTCATTAAACGAACATTTCTTTTCATTTTGCCAAAAAAATACGAAATGACTTTCCGAACAACCCAATATTTAATAATGAAGGCACATAAAAAATTGAGTTCTTAACTTCAAAGAGTATAAAATGATATTTTAAATACCTAGACACACCTCATTATTGTGGAAAGCGAGGATTAAATGTTTGAATTAATATTCAAACTGAAGCAGAATTTTATATATTTACTGCAAAAGTTAAAAACTATCAAATTTTACTATCTTTAAGTCATCTTTCTGACGATTCCATAGATGACTTAGCGTTTACTCTAGTATATTTTTAGTCAGCTTATCTTTAACATCCATACCTCAACCAGATTTAATAGTGGCAAATTAGAGCAAAAACTAGCTCAAAAATTTTGGTGACAAAGATAATGGGACAATTTAAATCAGCTTCTGCTGTAAATGTTTAAAAAAACTGAGATTTATAAAGATGATAAAAGGAGATAATAATTCAAAATTATTTCTATAGAATTGTAGTGAAGAAGCCCGCCGTAAATCCTTTATACTTATCACAAATCGTATATATCTATCATAAATCATAACAGAAATCTGTAAACTACAGGCTCCGTCGAGGCTGTTTAATTGCAGCGTCACTTATCATTCGAGTATAAAGTTGCGAGGGGTTTTAAAATACTACTCGATTTTTCTCTTCGGAATGCACTTGCGCACTGGCCTCGGTGAATCACGTGGAAAAGGTCAAATATTTAATTTCTTAAGCTAAAATGTAAATAAAAGCATTTTGATAAAACGTTGCAATAAATGGAGTAACAACAAGTACACGCAACCTTAATTACGATATATTAACCTGCGAAAGCTAAAAAGCTTATCAGCCGTCATTTGATTAAGCATACTTCCATTTTCAAACAATTCCGACATGGATGAAATAACTGGAGTGAAGACACCCCCTTTAATTATGCTAATCTGCAGTTTTTTTGTTTTTTTTTATGGTTGAAGCTGCATTTGATTTAGCAGAGCTAAAGATGGTAACTGCAAGCAAAACCAAATTCATTTACAGAATGTCGAATATTCCACCTGACGCTGCATCTATATTTCATGACATCATAATTAATCTTGGTGAAGAGGATCCTTACCATCAACTGAAGGCGGAGATAATACAGAGTTGCGGAAACACAAGAAATCCGAAATCATCTCATCGGCTACTTCGTGTTATGCAGAGGTGTGCAGAGAGTCACCACATTTCTGATGCTCTACTGTTAGAACTCTTTCTTCAACAAATGCCAAGTAAAGTGCAATCTATTTTAACAACTACCACTCTTTTCAGCTCCATTAAAGCTGAAGAAATGGCTGATAGAATTTTGGAAATGACACTACCTGCGGTCAGCAAAATTTCAAGCCCTGCTTCTAGTGCAATTTTAAATACTGCTGATTCTCACTCAGATCTTAATGAGGAAATTAAAACACTTCGAAAAGAAGTTGCGTCTTTATGCAGATCAAGAAGCATCTCTCGGCGTCGTAATCATTTTCGCTTTCGAAAGCCCAGCTTTTCTACGTCCAAGTACATTTGTTGCTATCATGAAAAGTTCCAAAACAAGGCCAAAAAGTGGGTTAAGCCGTGCTCATTCTCGGGAAATCTCGACGGGCAGACAGAAGCGATAACCTCCTGCCCGCTGAAACATCACAGCATTGTCGCCTTTTCATATTTGGTAGAAAACTAATACTTTTTTCCCTCATAAATACCGGAAGTGACTGTTGTATTTTACCGTCAAAAAATGAAATAAAACAAAAACCCATTCAAAATTTTCATGTTGCAATCGGCTCACCAATAGAATATGGGGGAAAGCATATCATTAGTTTTAGGACTTCGAAAAAAAATTTGTATTTCCATTTTATATCTTCTAGAGCAATAATTGGTGCTAATTTTTTTTTATTATTTCAACTTAAAAGCTGATCTAAGAAAACGTTATTTATATGATAGTGATACTAAATTAAAATGTAATGCAGTATTTAAAAATGCTAATATTATACCTGTAAAAACAATAAATGGCAATGATCAGTATGCTAAATTAATAAGTGAATTTTCTAATTTAACTACATCACTCTGCATTGACCAAACTGCTCAACATAATATAATGCATCATATACAGACATTTTGTGCATTTGTATTTGCTAAAGCTTGACGTCTGGGAAAATTGCCAAAATGAAATTCCATGTTTAATTTAGGGCACATACGCCCGTCAATCAGTAACTATTCATCTCCATTACATATGGTTCAGATTGGATATGGATCATTAGACTGGCACCCGGTTGGCGATTATCGCTCTTTAAATGCCCAAACGGTCAAAGATAAATATCCAGTACGATATATAGTTGATTTTACTAGTGAAATACAGGGCAATAAATTTTTTCCCATATCGATCTTATAAAAGCATTTTATCAAATTCCTTTCTGTCTTTTTGAAAGTACAAAAATGCAATTTGATCTACGCAATGTTTCTGATACTTTTCAAAAGTTTATAGGTGAAGTAATTAGAGACTTGAAGGATGTATAAGCCTTTAATGATGATATTTTAATAGCTTCAAAAACTCATCAAGAGCATATACATGATCTGAGAGCTATTTTTACTAAATTGTCTAATTACGGATTAACAATTAATTATTCAAAATGTAAATTTGATGTATCTAGTTTAGAATTTCTAAGACATCAAATTTCAAAAAAGGGTTTACAACCATCACCTGATCGTGTTGAAGCCATTCTGAAGTTTCCCAGAGCAGAAATATTAACTCAATTGCGTAGAGTTTTTGTCTTGTATAATTTTTATAGAAGATTTATTCTTAAAGCTGCTCAAATTTTAGATCTTTGAAAATCCACTTCAATGGACTGAAGAAGCAAATAAAGCATTTATTTTGACCAAGCAGGTACTTGCTGATACTACCTTATTAAAATGCCCCATTCCTGGTGTTGTTATAAGTCTTTGGTTGGAAGCATCAGATGTAGCAATTATTCAATGACAAATGGGAACCAACTGCCTTTTTGTCAATCAGATTATAAAAGTCAGAGAAACTGGTCCACTGATGATAGGGAAATGTACATTATTTATGCATGGATAAAAAAAATTCCGTCATATGGTTGAGGATCGAAATTTCTCAATTTACATCGATCATAAATCCCTTATTTTTACGTTCAAACAAAAACCTGAAAAATGTACTAAACATCAGCTCTGACATTTATATTATTTCACAGTTTTCAACTGACATTCACCATGTTAATGGAAGAGATAACATATTTGCTAATGCTCTTTCACTAATAGAAATCGATGCAATCACAACTCGATTGAAATTGGAACATAAAAAATTGCTCAAGAACAATTGAGTGATACAGAGTTACGACAATTATTGCAATCAAAAACATCTTTAAAATTGCAAAAAAATTATTTACCCTTGGAAGATACCTATCTAATTTGTGACAATTCCAACCCAGAACTTTCTTTCCAAAAGCTTTTCGACAAATAATTTTTCAAAATGTCCATTTTTTAAAAATATCATCCTGGTACAACAGCTACCTCAAATTTAATTTTCAAACGGTTCATATGACCGAAAATGAAATCAGATATAAGAAATTGAGTTCATGCATGAGTCAAATACCAACGTGCTAAGGTTTTTCAGCACACCAAAGCTTCTATTAGCACCTTTGTTGAACCGGATGCTCGATTCTCTCACATTCATCTCAATTTCTTAGGACCTCTTCCCATTTTTGAAGGCTATCTATATTGTCTCAAAATTATAGATAGATTCACCAGTTTGTCTGAGGTGATTTCAACTATTAATATGTCAGCCGAGACCACTGCACGAATTCTTGTGCCTGGTGGGATATCTAGATTTTGGACACCAATATCAGTCACTATAGAACAAGGTCGAAATTTTGAATCCACACTTTTTCGTGAACTCGCGAATATTGTAGGTAATCACAGAAAACATTCAGCTGCATAACATCAAATGGTATGATAGAAAGACTACATAAACATTTTAAAGGTTCTTTGATGGCTCACGAAAATATAAAGCGGGTAGAAACTTTGCCTATAGTTTTGAAGGTTTGCGTCCTTCTATTAAAAAATATCTCAATGCTACTAGTTTCAACCTGCCTATGAAACTTCGGAAACATCACCAAAAGTAGCCAAACGGAAATCTACAAAAGGATAATTCAAAATAATAATAATAATAACCAGATACGACAGAGTTGTTCGCTTTCCTAAGCAATTCAACGAGAAAATTTAAAAAATATTTTTTACTTTACAATTCCTGTTATTAAATTTTTTGTTATATTGTAATAATTCTTATGATAGCATTCATTTCCAAGTAATTTTTTCCCGTCGTCATTGGAGAGATTCTTATAGTGAAGGCCTGTCATAAATCATTTACACCTATCATAAATCATTTACACCTATCATAAATCGTTTACACCTATCATTAGTCGTATATGCCTATCGTAAATCGTATACATCTATCATAAATTATATTAGATATCTGTAAACTACACACTCCGTCGAGGCTGTGTGTGTTACGTAATTGCTGCGTTATTTATCATCCGAGTATTAACTAGCGAAGCTTTTAAATTTTTATTCTCTTTTTCTCTTCTGAATGCACTCGCGCATTTCCCTCGGTGAAGCACGTAAGTAAAAATCAAATGTATAATTTCTTTAGCTAAAATGAAAATAAAATTATTTTTATAAAACGTTACAATAAATGGAGTCACAAAAAATACACGCAACCCTAACTACGACAGAATGTTTTGAAAATATCAAGGTTTATCCATGAAAAGTAATATAATATAATATGAGTTATAATATTAAAAGCATGTAAAAGTATCCGTTACAGAATATTAATAAAATAGTAAAATTACCTTGCAACATTTTATTGTTTCTTACAGTACTTTTTGAAAAACATTCAACTGTCTAAGTTCATTCATATTATGGTATATAATTAATTATCAATGAAAACTTTCTTTGCCTTACTCTAATTTAGCAATAAATATTTCTAAATATGTAATAATATCTGTATATTGAAAAGTTAAAAAAAATTCCATGGTGGGGAAATGATAATGTGAAAAAAGTTTGAAAGCTTTTCAGATAAATTTTCATCAACAGATGTCACTAATTGCAATTCGGCGAGATATTTTAGTTTACATTGCTTATTTTCCACCAATGTTAGGGTAGAAATGGCTACCTAAAGGTCCGTACTGACAAGTATCTCCACATGCTTTTAAGCACTCAGTGGCAATCTCAAAGCACATGCGCATTATGTCGTTTGCAATCATATGAGGATAATGGGGTCAATTCAGATGACGTAAAAGTCACGTGTCATGTACTTATGCGCATGGCATTTAAACCTTCATCCGCAAAGCCTTAGTAGATGAATTTTTCATTAACTTTCTCCGTCAAGTATGATGCGGACTTTTTTGTTCACATTTGAAGTCAACTCTAAGTGATTTTCTTTCCTCTTATTATATAATAAAATATGAAATATTGGTGTGGTGATGGATATTTTAATGTGCAATAGAAGTGATTGCCGTATAAAATGTTTTTTTTAAATTTCCTTTCAACAATCCTGAATTGCGTTGTTAGCATTGGAATAGAAGGTTGTAAGCCTGTTTTGAAGTCAGTGATATGCTATGATCATTTTGAAGAATTTATTAAATGAGTGCCCATTTAAATAATTATAGGAAACAAAAACAAAACACACACACACATCCTATTCAAGTAATTTTTATACTGCCACAGCATATCTGATAAGCAACTTTTTATTAAAAGCTATCCGATGAATGTGTTAGAACCGAATGGTGTTGTGATGAGATAAAGGTTTCCAAATTGAACAAGAAATACACAAAATATGATGTATATGATTTTTACTTGATGGCATTAAAATAAAATGCATCATGAGGTTTTACTTTTTTACTAAGAATAATTCATATTATTTAGTTATTGAAGTATAATCATGTTTAATAACAAAAGAATAATCTGTTTATTCTCATTGGTGTTTTTTTCTGATAATTATCATTTTTGTTTCTTATATTTAAACTGAAATTGATTATTATAATGTCATGCTATATAGCTGTGGACCACACTGATTTCAGTTTTAAAAAATAGTGAAATTTTCATTGAAAATCATATCAGCATTTATTATATATATATATATTTTCCAATTTCATTGATACCTGTATGCTTCACTCTTTTTTTTCCCTCTGTTTTTTTTAATATATCAATTTTAAATCATAAAATTATGTGAAAACGTAAAGATGTTTCTTCCAACTCCTCTTTATATTCTATTTAATTTCTATGTAAATATATATTTATCATGACCTTACTCGTGTTTTTTAAATTTACTGTATTGTATGTTTTTGTTCATTCAGTGTAGCTTTATCATTTTAAAATGCATTTTAGAAACATTCGGCTTTAAAAGCACATTGCTCAACAATATGTTTTTATTAGTGATAAAAACTGTTTGATATTTATAATGTTTCTGTTGAATAAAATTGAATTTATCGTTTACTTTGACACTTTTGTCATGCTATATTTAAATTATTTCTCAATGTCTAGAATAATAAATAATTTGTGTGTTATTTTAAATAGGTGATTGA
Source organism: Argiope trifasciata (assembly GCA_026543055.1). NCBI lineage: Eukaryota > Metazoa > Arthropoda > Arachnida > Araneae > Araneidae > Argiope > Argiope trifasciata. The sequence continues at coordinate 1,083,022 of JAPMOQ010001087.1, read as the reverse complement.
TTACATTGAAAAAAACCATTTGATGATATTTTTTTCGAAAAATTATCCATACATATTTTTTCTAATGTGTAAATAAAAATTATGATGTAAATATTAATTATTTTGTTTGCTTCTTTTTTAATGATTTCTTCACATTAAAATGAAATAACTCATTCTTAAGTTGCATAGATTTAAAAAACGGTATCTATATCTTTTATATTGTATAATTTGAAATTGTAATCATAATTTATTCAATCTATACAAATTTGAGTTTCATGTTCTTTCCTCTGAGAAAATTGAAACCACAAAGTCTCAATACTAATAAAATTATTTACATAAGGAAAATTGTAATAATTTAATTAGTAAGCTTTAAAATGTTAACTTATTTAAAAAATAATTATTATTTCAAAGAAACTGTAGCCATAAAATTGAACATTCAATAACATTTAAATTATATATATATATATATATAAAAGAACATTTGTAATTTTTCAAAAACACTGAAATAGCCATTTGTCAAAATGTATCCTTTGAAAGAAACAAAATACGGGAAAGGAAAGAATAAAATGGTATCAAACTAATTAAAAAGCGATATAAATTAACTATGCAAAACAATAATTACATTGACAATGCTAATTAAAATTTAAAATAAGAAGTAGAATTATATTAAAACGAAAATTTGTAGAAAATAATTCAAAATATTAATTTCTTTTTTTTAAAAAATCAAAAGATTTGTGTAATTATTCGGCTAGCGTAATATTGAACTTCAGTGTTAATGCAGCGGACCAACGTTATCGGCAGACTTCCCAACATGCGCAGAATTCTTGAAAATTAGACACAAATAGATTGTTTGGTACATGACATGCAACTATGAAATGAACCCATTCTGTTCTCTTTCGAATAAAATTTCTGTTACAACTACTTGAACTTAATATATATTGTAGCTCTACCATAATATTAACAAGATGCTCTCTCTATATATCTAAAAGGGCAATAAAAGTCAATAAGTCAAATAAATCTACTTCAGGAATGAAAAAAGTATTGCTTCTACGCACTATAAGAAGCAGAAGCATGAATTATTTCGGATAACATTGATACATACTTATCTAAAATCAAAACTATTACTTTATTTTTCCAATCTAATTTGTGTTTTGTTTTACGAACTTCACAGATTGTTTTAAAATATATCAAAATAAAAAAGAGGGTTAAAGATATGCAAAAATCTTTTGTATTTAAATACATTTAGAAAATTTAAAAATATTTTCTTATAAGTGATATGAAAGTTTAAATTCTTGCATAATGTTAAGCTTTTTTCTTTCTTTAATTCAAACAAATTCTTTGAAAGTTCAGTCCGAAAGAGATATTTTTTTAAAAATTTAATAATAATAAAGATTTAAAATTTCGCTAATGATTTTACACATAACTGAATAGGTAACTAAAAATATTATTAGAAATGCAATACTGATAAACGACTAAGAAAGATATTATTTTAAATAAAAATCTGTAAAAATATAATTCCTTCAACAATTTTTATAAAAACTAGGAATTTAATTACTAGGAATTTTCAATCAATTTTTCTTCAAATCAAATTTTTCAGCTGTCATGACATAATACTGAAACGAGCAATCAATATCCTGCATTATATATAGTATATTTGGAATTTCAGTTTGTGGAGCACAAGTGTTAGATCTGTCGCTACTATTCAAGATAGTGATGAGGTAGCGGTGATCTGACGATTCGTTCCTTCGTTTTCTTTCTTTTTAAAGTAAAAAATAAGGGGAGAAAGATTTTTGTGAACAGGAGAGCAGAAAGTGGAAGAAATTGTTGCAGGCTATATGAAACAGGTTTTGAGACCTGGCTCCAGCATATTTCACAAGTGCACTTTAATTTTGCAACCGAGGGTTGGGGGATTCTTAATTGCAACCAAACATACTTACAGATAAGACTAATTTCTAAAAAGCATATGTCAACAAATATTTTCAGGTTATTTTTGGTTTTTGAATCGTTTTTTCATGTATTTTTTGTGAATGCAATTCCTCCTAATATACAAGCTGTCTTTTCCTATCCAAAATAATCAAATCAGTTAAAACATTTTTAGCTATTTGATAAACTATTTTTATAATATTAAGGTAAGGATTAGTAAATAGTACAATAATAAATATATGGAAATAATGAATTAAGATTTATTAAAACTAAGATCATTATTAATAAATCGATGCAAAAATGTTCTATCTGCGACAAATTAAATGACAGACCAGGTAAATTAACAGAGCTTAAATCTCCAGACTCCAATTATTAACCACTTCTTTTTAAATGACTTATCAACAGATGCTGCTTTTTATCTTTTATATATTGATAAAGACAAAAAACTTTAATCCATTAATCTGAAAGCTAAAGATGTGTATTTCTCAATAATTTTATTCGAAAATCAAATGGGCTTCGAAAACCTTATTTCAATATGGGCAATTTATTTCTAAAATTGTATAAGTAAAATCAGGTGACAATATATATATTTTTTAAATATCACAAAGGTCTTGAAACACTGCATTTGTTAAAAAAATTTTTTTTCACGTCATATATCATAGCAGACATGAGCTTGGTTGAAATTTAGGATACTGCCCTTTGTTGCAAGATGAATGTGCACTAAAGAAATTTACCTCAGGAGGGAGGTATATTTCTTTATGGAGAGAAATATACCCCTGGATGGAGGTGTATTTCTTTATGAGGCGACCTTTCCAACCCTAGAACGGAAAACCTCCAACGGGCATAAGCCACATTTTTTCCAAATATTACAATAAAGAATTATAATAAAATACAAGAAAATTTGAGAAAAAATGCTGCAATGCTTTCATTTCAGTCGTATCACTAGAATCTAAATTAAACACAGGTGTTGCATATGCAATCAAGCGTAAATCCGAGAAGGAATTGCAGTGAACTGAGTATGCAGTATGCAATTCGGCAGTTTGTATTTAGAGATGATTTAAAAACAGCTGTAATGGTTGCTGCGAGGTAGCGTCTTTTATGCTTATCTTCATGTTTTGTGTTTGTGCCCAATAAAGCAAGTATTTTACATGATGCGTCTACTTGAACTGATTCGAAGTGCTAGAGCAGCTGGTAGCTACTAAGAATCTTTACATAACAACAGGGCTATTGAACTCAACTGAATTGAACAGATACAAAATGGTTGTAATTTTAGTTTTCTTTAAAAATTAGACAATTTTTTAAAATTTAATGTGCCAATTTTATATCAGAGGAAGAAATGATCACATTATAAGCAGCACATAAAAGGACCCCAGGGGAAAGAGTATTATTATAATTAACTCAAAATTCTATATTATGAAGTAAACCTACGTATGAAAAGTACGACACGATATTCAGAAATTTGCAAGAATACTTAGCCAATGACAAAGAGACACACTAACGAATGACAAAAAATTATACGAATGAAATAACTTTATTAACTCATATAACACTGACAAGATTAAAAAATTGACAAATACAGTAAAAGCTCTTTATTCACGGGGTATACGTTCCATAAAAATGCCACGAATACGGAATGGTAATTTATATGGGATTATAGGGGATACGTTGATAGGTGACAAAAAAAACAATCTTTACAAAATTAATTTAATTGAAGTTTTTGGACATTTTGATAAATTATCTTAAAGCTTAAGCAATGGTTTGAAGAATTTTGTAATTTTCTCTTGCTTGGCAGTTTTTAAAAGCTCCTTCCATTCAGACTGATATGCAGCAGTCGCATTAGCAATTTGCCTTTTAAAAATAAGACTTCGTTCCATAGACGTGCTTGCAATGCATTTTGCTATGTCATATTTCTTCCAGCATTCCATAATATTCATATTAGGATTACATTCCATATTATCCAATATGATTTTGAAGGTTCGTCTAATGTAATAGAGCTTAAAGGCCTTAATTAATGCTTGGCCCATAGGTTGAAGCAAAGCCGTCGTGTTGGGAGGTAAAAATATCGCTTCATATAATAAGGCTGCTCTCATTCTGTTTGTTTGCATTCTCAAAAACACCAATTGCGACGAAGGCGGCTTATGCCAAAGCCCTCGGCGAAATCATTTAACAACATACTTTAGGCAAAATTGTAAGAAGATTTATTTTACTTTTTTTATTAGCCCATTTGACGGCATTTACAAAGGATATTGGGTTGGAATCCTTTTATTATTATGTATTTATTTACTAGATCCGCGAATAAAGAAATTTTTAGCCGCGAATATAGCATTTTTTTAATCCGCGAATGAAGGAAGCGCGAAAAAGGAGCTTTTACTGTATCAATAAATGAAATAATGAAATAATGCTTACAAAGATAGATGATATAGAATACTTTCATAATGCATCAACACATTAATGATAAAAAATATCGTTAAGAAACTGACGAGACTAATAAATGAAATAATATTCACAAAGATAGATGAACAAAACACTGCAATAATGTTTTTGGCACATTAACGGCAATGACGACACTAACAAATTGACAAGTACCAATAAATGAAATAAAATTACAGATAGATGATAGATTATACTGTTATAATGCATTCGACATATTAATGACAAAGACAGCACTAACAAATTGTCAGGCCACAATAAATGAAATAATACTTAAAAAGAGAGATGATACAGAATACTACAATACATACGATACAAAATTAACAAATTGAATACACATACAATATAGAACACACAAAGACAATATTAAGAATAATAAACAAAATAATACTTAAAAAGAGAGATGATACAGAATACT